>CM075810.1:57316061-57489382 GCA_037975025.1 Excoecaria agallocha | reverse complement strand
GCAAAAATACATGAAATCATAGAAATACAAATTACAAATCTATCCATTTTCTTTTCCACAACTCAAGCTAACTTGTACTCTATACTCAGTGTATCATGGGCATAACTCAAAGTGAGTCATAGGCAGGGAGGTTGATGGCCAGAAAAACTTCCAAGCGAGAGACGGGTAGATAAAGTAGGTGATAAATGGGTGTAGACATCGTGTCCCGAGGCAACCTAGATTAGGATTATCCGATGATGAAGAACTAGTTATATTTCAGATGGAATGAACAAATCTCAAGTTCCATCCTTGGTGTCCACAATCACTACAAGAAAACTCTCAATTATCGATGGAATTTTAGTGATTTACCATAGGGGAAAACAAATTGAACAATAGAATTTACTGATAAAAAAGTCATAGGGGAAATCGATCATAGGGATTTTTCTCAATGAAAAATATTTCCGTAGGAAATTTTTTCGATGACAAAAATTAATCAGTCCTTAATTTCGTCTAGGGTCTAGATAGAAATATTGTTATGAATTTTCATATTTACAGATAGAATTAAATTCCATCGTTAAATTTATTGATGGAATTATATGTTCCATTGTTAAATTTACCAATGAAAATAACAACTCCATAGGCAAATTTTCGACAAAATTCCATAGGTAAATTTAGCGATGGTAAATATATTTTTCATCAATAAATTTATATCCTATAACAAAAATTAGCGATGGAAATATCTGTCACCGTTCTGTCACTAAAAATATTAATAATTTTTAATAATTATCTATTCAACATAAAAGGACTTCATACAATATCTTCGAAGATAACAAGAAATTTGGTATAACATACCCACTTTTTTTTATAGATTTTTCCAGCACTATTATCCATTCGAGGACCAGTGCCAAAGATTGAAACTCTGTCCTCCTTGACATTAATGCTGCAAATTCAAAAAATAATTTGGTGAATGGAACATTGTAATATAATATCAAAACAACTATGTAGCAACTTGACGTCATACCTAATTAATTTCCTATCATTATAATTAGACCCAAATTGCTTGTAAGGAATTATCCTGGAAAGTGAACAGGGGCTAAATATTTATAAATGATTCATAAGCAAACTTGAGTTTTAATATATTATCAAGAACTGACAATTAAATCTACAATAGCAGTTTCAAAAGTAAAATCCCTAGGTGGGCTCCCTAAGTAAATCAGTGTCGAGAGTTAAATTCCATATTCTGTATAAATTATAGAATGACCCTCAAAAACAAGTAGAAGCCTCATTCAAACAAGCTAGCTTGTTCGAAAAGTTAAAAACCTTGTCTATTTCAATTAAGAAAATGAAACACAAACTCTAATATATTCAGATAGCTACAAACCTGGCAAGTTTCAGTTACCCACGTTAGATCCATCCTATTTTCAAAAAAAGCAAGTGAAATAAACATCAGTAATCAAACAATTCCAAAACTAAGATATAGGCAACACTAATTAAAAACAAAATAAAGAGATTTTTCTCACTAGAAGGAAAATAAATTTTGGAAATCTAATTAAAATCAAAAGGAACAGTTCTGACAAAGCTAATACTTAAAAATTACATGGATGCAAAAAAGTGCATAGATGCATGTACATAAACACACATACATCCATTAAGAAATCCGTTAACAGGAATAATGATGGTTTAAGGCTCATTAATGGTGGAAAACAATAGCTGAAACAATGAGATGTTTTACATTCAGCACTTAGGTCCGGATATGTAAAATTGCTACAAATGTCATTATTTTTATCATGTACAAGACAAAAGGGAAGGGCACAGATAATAAAAAGGTAGATCTGAGAAGAAAAATAACAAGACAAAGGGGTCTAATAGCACCTCAACATTTTTTTCTATTCAGTGCGGTTAAATGTAAAAATTTTTTGCTCTTAAGAATTCTATTTAGACTACTTTAGCTATACTATTTCACCTTCAAATGTTTATTATGCATATTGCCATAGATTGTCAGATCAATATTATATCATATCATAATGATATTTAAATGAAAAAGTTCTTAAAGAAAAAAGGTCTCATTTCTCACTATGTAAGGTCTTTCTTCAACTCTCGTTACTAATTACTGAAGACATGATATTTACTTTGTAAAAATACTATCTGGATTGAGACACAACTCTTCATTATTAAGCCCATTTTGATAGCAGAATCAAAAACTTCTTATAGGTCATCCACACATATGGACCTATCCTCTGCAATAAATTTTTATACCATTTAATCAAATTATTCTCCATTTTGTTCTATTCATACAGAAAAATTAAATTGAAAAGTTTTAAGCCTTTAAGAGTCAAGTAATACCTTTGAATATATGACTTTACATATGCCTAGCCATTCATGTGTGTTAATGTCCCATAGGCATCATCTGAATAAGCCATTCATTGTTCAATATAGCCAACAGGCAATTGATTGATTCAAAGTCAAAAGCTTCATATTTTTTTAAAGATAAAATCTATTCCTACACCTCTCATTAGATTTAACACAATGGCAAAGGGATACAGGTGGGAGATGTAAAGGATATTAGCAAATGGTTTGGCGGTGATTATAAGATAGAAAATTTACCTTGTTTGGGTTGAAATAGGAAAGTAAAGTAGAAATCTAAAAACTACTTACAATGAAGCTACACATAAATATTAGGCCTTAGTACTCTCTCTCATTAACTCCCAAAATCTTACATTTTAAATAATTTAAAGAGGTAGTAATTCAGCATCAGCTATCTCTTCTAGTTACACTCACCCTACACTTTAAGCGTTTCTTTCAAACCTATATCTAAGAGGGATAGGTTCCATTTTCTGTCTATATTATGAACATTTTTAAGTCGGTCTACTAACAGATATAGAAATTATTCTCTAAAAAATATCTGTACAAAAAAATTTTGGTAATGAAAGTACAACGTAAACACCAACAACCACTTATTTATATATATCATTCCCAAGAGAGGAGGCGAATAAGGCATAATAGGCGTAACAAACAACAAAATGAAAACTATAAAGAATGTTAAGATATATTAGTTATGCACTAGGCATAAACTCTAAATCATTATCTAAATGCTGAGTTTCCTTCTTTATTCTCTCATTATCTAGTAAACAAACAAAAAAAGACAGTCTAACTTGAATCAAATTGATGAACCCTGTACACATAAGATGTATTTATGTTGATTGCATATTCGCTAAAATTTTTTGTCAATCTATTTATAAAAATCTTCAAAATGTTGAGCACCAAAAGGGATAAACATGCAAAGTTTACTATGTTTAATAAGGCATCTTAGTTAACAAGAAAGCAACAAGCTCAGAAGAACGCTCTATTAAGATTTCTGGCATACCTCATCACATGCAGAGTTCATTGTGTTAAAGCTATTTTTAAGTTTTGTTATCTAAAAAAGATGCCAAAAGCAAGACAATTGTAGCACCAATTAATAAGAGTAGAAAATTAAATTTAGGGAATTAATTTATAAAAATCAAATTAACAATGCAGATATCGCCAAACCTGTGGAGCTTTCTTGTTGACCAGGCACCCCAGTGGAATAAGCTGAACAGCAATCATTCAAAACCATTAACTACTGAATTAAAAGATGTTTAAATTTTGATTCAAAACTAGCATTAAACAAAACTGTATATTATTTGAATCGAGAATAAGACCTTAAGTAAGCGGATATCATTTATAGGCTGCAAATTTTAATTATAAAAGTATCTTTTTAGCAAAGTATGTCAACACCAAAAACTATACAGCAGCAATCCTATTTTGAACATTCATATTAGTTATAATAAAACACTAGGTTGGTAATCTACAACTGAAATAATTTGATGTCATGCAATATAACATAGCCATTTTGACTAATTAATAATTAATTTTGTTAGTTTTTATGCATGTATTTTGTTTAGTTTTATGTTAATTGTGTTAACTTTTGTGTTTTCTTTGTTTTTATAGTCTATTTCTATCTAAATGGGTGATTTAAAGTAAAAATATGGGCATCTAATTGAAGAATTGAAGAAAAAAAATGACATTTAGGAAGGTTTAAATTTGTTCCAACTCATGCCCATTTGTGCCGACTCATTATAGAGCAAGACTATGTCGGCTTACTTGGCACCATTGTACTGAGTCATCACCAAAGTGAAGCATTGCAACCTTTCAATTGCCTCTTCATGATTACATCCCTCTTCGAAAAGACATTATTCGGGACACCTTTGGGCCTTTTAAATACATGAAGTTAACCACATTTTAGGTATGGAAAAACTACCAAATAAATGCCAAAAATAATTCAAAAAGATTATGAAGAAAAAGCAAAGTTTAAGAAAGAAGAAGCATGGAGACAACAACCAATTTTTTTCTCTTTATCATTTTGCTTGATTTTATTCTTCTTTTTTGATTTTGTTTTGCTTTGACATTATGTATCGAGGCTAAGTTTGTTAATTAGAATTACAAGTAGAAATTGATCTTCATTTATAATATATATTTTGTTTAATTTATGTAATATTTAAGTTCAATTGGATGTTTAATGTGTTATGTATGCTTGATCACCATATATAATGTGTTAATCAATTTGTTCACAACGATGATTGGAGAATTTAGTTAAAAAGCAACTAAATTTACATAAGGGTTAGAAATCGCTTGAAGATAAGGATTTCACTTTAAGAGGCTAAAGAATAGGCATAAAAACTTTATGATTTTTCATCTATCTCCACAATGACATGAGAGTGCTTGTGGACTCTATATGGGAATGTCCTTATTTGACAATGAGTATAACACTTAGGGATAATAAGCCATATTATACAATCATTTCCATGCATCAGTGTTAATTACATCTTTTATATAATCAATTCATTCTTTGCAGTTCTAATTAACTTATATTATTGTTATTAAACATAATCATGTGTAGATGTATTTACCACTAAACAATAATGCAGCATAGTGTGTGGTGGCTTGACTGCATGCATGAATAGTTATTGAAGATGCTACAATCAAGGAACAAACCAGCAGGTACATGTAATTATTTTGTCGAAGTGGAACTTAAACATGTTATATATTAAATTTTGAGATTTAGCCTATAAAATATTGCATTATATAATGTTTAACTAATAGTAGCACACATATTATGTGACATATATTTGTAAAATGGCTTCTATAAATATGTTGCGATGATGAATGTCTTCAGAAGTGCTATGTATGGCTTTGAAGTAATGGAGGTGGAGGTTTCCTTTTGGGAGTGTTAATTTGTCAATTTGCAGGTATGGGTGGCATATATTATAAACCATCATACTACCGTAAATTTTATACCAAGTGAATAGTAAATTAATTGAATGAATAATGAAATTACGACGAAAATCAAATCGACCTAAAATGAACAAATTAACATGGCACCTATAATTTGAAATCACTAATTTCGATTTAAGAATTTATTTATTAATAATAATCTAGCCATTAGACAAGAAAATTGATGGATAATTAAGCTAAGCAACTATGAAATGCCATTAACGGAAACTTGTAATGTACAGTATTATGAATGAAAGTAGGGTTTTACATTAAGTGGTAATCGGAGCCTAGTTTAGCCGATCTTAAGATCCAGAGTATTTTCATTACGGTGGCTGAAAAATCAAATTAATACATGTAAAGGGCCTATATTAGAAAAGCTCAAGTAATCAAGAAGCCTAGGTTACACATGGTAGAAAACAGTAAGACAATAGAATAATTATGGTGTTAGTTAACATACTTCCAACAAGGATATGCTAGCTATTTGTATAAGATGATCAACTAATTTCTGTTACCTCTCATATATAAGCGGAAAAGGTAGTAAACTTTAAAAAGAAACCTATAATACTAATAATTACATCATGCATCTAGGTAATAAATGTACTAAGTTTTGCAATCTACTAGCGATCGACCTAAGAAGAAAACAAGTAAGTTATACGATGTGGAGAATGGGTATATACTTTTACAATGCATAAGCTTGGGGAATAGTGAATTATGCATATTTATGTACACACATGATGTATGTATAGTATAATTGCATAAGACACGTACATGAACTATCATCTGTATATATGTATTTCTCTCAATCGAGTCACATCAAGTGATCCCTCCACTCATACAACATACAATATAGAGCAGTTGGATCATGACAAGTGGTCCCTCCACTCATACAACATACGGTGTGGAGCAGTTGGATCACAGCAAATGGTCCCTCCAATCATGTATCATATAGTATGGAGCAATCCCTCGACTCATACAGCATATGATGTAAAGCAGTTGGATCACAACAAGTGGTCCCTCCGCACACTTACTATTGGGAATTAATCAGTTACATACATCATATGTATAAGTGAAAATTTAAAATTTTAACCAATATATCTGATCTTGCCATGAATTTACAATATAAATATTAATGAGAATAAAAAAATCACGTTTGATTTTTGTTGAACAGTTATTTTTCCTTCTCAACGGGTTGTTACAAACCACAATGTCCAAAATAGAACACCTCCAATTGTAATCCACACTAGAGAATGATCAAATGAAATAAAGAATGATGGAATTATAAGGCTGGCCAAATTCTCCTTGATGCTAGCAAGGGAGTGGCGGCTAGGGTTTTTGAAGAAGAGAGAATTTCTTTTCTTATGAAACTCACTTAACCCTAAATCCTATCATCTTGGATTTTTATAGTTAGGTTAAAAATCCAACTTCATAATGGGATTGGGCTCTTTAAAATTGTTGGAGAAATATTAATTAGGTTTCTGAAAATATTATTAATTTATTTGCGCTTAAGTAAATCAAATTTAAGTCCTTTCTCAAAAGACTATGCACATAACCCATAAACTAGGCCTTTTATGCATTCACTTGGATTTAATAATCCAAATTAATTCTAAATCCATCCAAATTAAATATATAGGCCCCATAACACTTATGAAATATTAGTATAAGAATTAGGCCTCTAAGGCCTTCTATTTGGAGTTGGCATGAAACCCATTCTCTAGTTGGAGTTGGCATGAAACCCATTCTTTAGTGGGTTTCTACACCAAAACCATTTCTCTAGGCCTCATATATTTCTCCAATAGATCTGTTAATTATTATATTAGCCTTATAACACTTATATTTCAATAATAATTAATTATGAAATACAATATTTCAATTAGATCCATTTTGCAGAATATTTCTAAAAAGTTCTGCGAACATTTCTACTTGATCATAATTTTAAACTCTTTAATTAATTATTATCTTATTCATTTCTCTTCTCCCATAATAATATCAAATATTATTATACTTGTCATTTTACCATTTTATTCATTACTCTATATGTGTGTGACCTATTAGTTTCCTGTCCATATTGGCAGTATAATACGTAATTATGAGTTTTATTCAAAACTCATTTGATTTAAACTTATTTGAGGCTTCTAGCTAAGCATCATGACTTCCCAAATATCAGAAAAATTAAGTGGTTTTGAATATACTCTTCCATAGAATCAGTTATCGTGCAATTACTCCTTTCACCACTCTCATCTCAATTAAATTCTGAGTATAAATTTATGTCAAATCATATAAATATAATTATGTATGTTCTATTAATTTAACCATTGTTCCCAAAATGCCCTTTATGGATCCCAATCCATCTTGGCATATTACTCTGGCTAGAGATTCTCTGAACAAGGCAATTATAAAATTATGCGAGATAACTTCCTTTAATAACTCTGGGATGGTGAATCCTTTATTAATCACTCAACTATCTTCAAGTAGGTCATAATATACCCAACCTCCTAACTATGTTCACCTCCATTTGGAAGTAATCAGTTATAGAGTTAAAGTATATCACTTGCTACTTAAGATAACCTTAGTGATCTCAAGTCTAAGGATACTTGCACAACCACTATGAAGAGATTCCTCAATGACATAGATTTAATATCCATGTGAGGATTCTCTTTATAGGTCTTCAACGAACTTGTTCTTCTAACAAGCATCCACATGTTAGCTTTGATCATCTCCTATAATCACAACCATTACTTGAACTATTCAAGAAGCATAACATGTGCTAGTTTGTCCGAATTAATAATGTCCTATCTTGTTAATTCTATGACTAGGAATATTTAGATATTATCACATTTGTATGCAATAGACATCTCATATCATGAACACTTTCATGATAGCCTTTGCACTATGTTTATAATATCTAGGACTTTATTTATTAATTTAAGATATACAAACTCATCTACTTAAACATAACATTAATAAATGAATGATGCATTTTATTAAGAATATGAATTTATATATATGAAATACATCCCTTTTACATAGGCTCTAGGGCATACTCTGTAACAATCTCCTACTTGCACTAGAACCAATCACTCATATATCTTAAACCTATGTTATTTATATGCTGATCGTGCTTTATCTGGGGACATGTTTTAGTGAGGGAATCTGCCACATTATAATCTATGAGGACCCTTTCTATTTTCACATTATTTTTAGCTACTATTTCCCTTATGAGATAGTAGCATATGAGAACATGCTTGGATTGCTGATGGGACCAAGGTTCCTTTGCTTATGCAATGGCTCCATTGTTGTCACAATATAAAGGAATTGGATCAACAATTTTAGGCACCACTTCTAGTTCAGATATGAACTTTTTAATCCATACTGCTTCTTTAGCTGCCTCCAAAGCAGCAATATACTCATCTTCTATCATGGAATCAACAGTTATTTCTTATTTGGAACTCTTCCAACTAACTGCTCCTCCTCTCATTATGAATATAAAACCAGATTATGATTTACAATCATCTTTATCAGATTGGAAGCTAGCATTAGTATATCTATTTACTTCTAAATTGCCCTTTCCATATACCAAGAATATATCCTTAGTTCTTTTCAAGTACTTAAGGATATTCTTGACAGCTGCCCAATGTTCCTCTCCAAAATTGGATTGGAATCTACTTGTGACACTCAAAGTAAATGCTACATCTGGACGTGTACATAACATAGCATACATGATAGAACTAATTATAGATGCATATGGTGTTCTATTCATGATCTCTCTATCCTCTAGTGTTTGCAGACACATGGACTTAGAAAGGTGTTTCCCATGCACCATGGGTATAAACTTTTTCTTAGAAAGATCCATATTGAACCTCTTCAATACTTTATCTATATATGTACTTTGAGAAAGACCTAGCAACCTATTGGATCTATCTCTATAGATCCTTATTCCCAGAATATATGATGCTTCTCTAAGGTCTTTCATGGAGAATTGCTTGGATAACCATATTTTAATAGATTGGAGAAGAGAAATGTCATTTTCCATGATCAATATGTCATGCACATATAAAACTAGAAAGACAAGTGCACTCTCACTGACCCTTTTATACACACAAGATTCATCTTCATTCTATGAGAAACCAAACTCTTTGATTGTCTCATTGAATCGTATATTCCAGCTCCTAGAGGCTTGCTTTAATCCATAAATGGAACTTTGAAGCTTGCATAACTTTTCGCTATTTCCCGATGTGAACCCTCTGGTTGTGTCATATACACATCCTCAGTCAGATTTCCATTTAGAAAATTCGTTTTCAAATCCATTTGTCAAATCTCATAATCATAATGAGCCGCAATGGCTAAAAGTATTTTATAGACTTAAGCATTGCCATAGGAGAAAAGGTTTCATCATAGTCAATTCCTTCTCTTTGATGATAGCTTTTTACTACTAAGCGAGCTTTATAGGTAACTATATTACCTTCCATGTCAGTCTTCTTTTCGAAGACCCATTTGCACCCTATGGGTTTTATCCCTTCAAGTGTTTGAGCTAAATTCGATCCTTTGTTCTCATACTTGGAGTCCATTTTAGACTGCATAGCCTTAAGCCATAAATCACGTTCTGAACTATTCAAAACTTCTTGATAGCTTGTAGGCTCATTGTCCTCTACTAAAGTTATGCCTCCATCTGAATCAATGTGAAATCCATATCTCAAAGGGATAGAACGTATCATGGTAAATCTTCTAGGATTTTATGTATAATTAGGTTCAACTGTAATCTCATTATTTTGAGATTTAGTCTCGGGTTCAATCGGTTGATCTACTTCTATTTGTGGGTCTTGAACTTCTCCAAGTTCAATTTTACTCCCATTGTCCTCTTCTAGTAGAAACTCTCTTTCTAAGAAGACATCATGCCTTGAAACAAACACCTTTTGTTCTAAGTGATGGTAGAAATAATATCCAAATGTTTCTTTTGGATATCCCACAAATAAATACTTGTCAAACTTAACATCTAGTTTGTCTGACATTATCCTCTTTACATAAGTAGGACAACCCCATACTTTCATATGAGAAAATGTGGGTTTTTTGTTATTCCATATCTCATATAGAGTAACATCAACCGATTTACTAGGAACTCTGTTTAATATATAAATAGTAGTTTCTAATGTATATCCCCAAAAGGACTTAGGCAAGTCTACTCGGCTCATCATGGATTGGACCATATCTAATAGTGTACGATTTATCCTCTCAGATACACCATTATGTTGTGGTGTATATGGTGGAGTCCATTGAGATAAAATCCCATTATCTCTAAGATAATCTTGAAATTCTTTGCTCAAGTATTCTTCACCTCGATCTGATCTAAGTGTCTTAATACTCTTGTCAAGTTGCTTCTCTACTTCATTTTTAAATTCTTTGAACTTTTCAAATGCTTCTGATTTATATTTCATTAGATAGATATATCCAAACCTGAAGTAATCATCTATGAAAGTAATAAAGTAGGAGTAACCTCCTCTGGCATATGTAGTCATTGGACCACATACATCTAAATGTATTAAGTCCAAAATCATTCTAGCTCATTCTCCTTTACCAATAAAGGGAGCTTTTGTCAGTTTTCCTAATAAACAAGATTCACATGTATCAAATGATTCATAATCAAATGATCCCAAATCACCTGACTTGTGTAATTTGGTCATGCATTTCTCATTTATATGGCCTAAACGATAATGCCATAAATATGAGGTGTTTAGATTATCTTGTTTCATTCTCTTGGTATCCACATTATGCACTTCTTTAATTAATTCAAGAACAAATATACCATTCTCAATGATAGCTTTAGCATAAAATATATTGTTCTTAAAAATGTAACAACATTTGTCCTTTAAAGAAATATCATAATCGTTCAATAAACAACTGAAATAAATAATGTTTTTAGATAATGCTAGAACGTAATAACAATTATTTAACTCCAATATTAATCCACTTGGAAGAGGAAAATGATAAGTTCTTATAACTATTGTAGAGTTGTTTTGTCTAGTAGCTGACTGTAGACATATTTCTGCCTTTCCAACTCTTCTATTGCTTTTAAGCCCCTATAAATCATTACACAAATGAGATCCACATATGGTATCTAATACCCAAGATTATTTTGAAGCAATAGAATAAGTATTTATTTCAATCATATGAATACCTGAAGTAGAAGCATTAGCTTGCTTCTTCTCCTTGAGAGAATCTAAATAGGCCTTGCAGTTATGCTTCCAATGACCATATTTTCTATAATGAAAGCAGGTTCCTTTGGGATTCTTTTTCTTGGCAACCTTCTTCTTGGAAACCCCACTATGCTTTGGCTATGCCTTGTTCATCCTCTTCTTCTTCTACTTCTTGCCTTTAGTAAAAGTGACAACCATGACACTTTTTGAATCATTCTTGAAGGATCCATCAGCTGTTTTGAGTATATTAATTAACTCAAGAATGGTTACTTGGATCTTGTTCATGTTAAAGTTAAGCACGAAAGGTGTACAAGATTAAATCTATGTATAGATCATTATCCATTACATAGCCAAGTATACTTAAATGCTCAAGATAGCCATACATATTTAATGCATAAATAGTAGCCGAAGTGCCTTCCATCATTTTATAGATAAATAGAGCTCGAGCAATCTTATATTGCTTAGTTATAGCCTAAGAAGAATAAAGCTCCTCTAGATGCAAAATGATGGTTCTAGCATCCATTATCTCATGTTGCTTCTGAAGCTCTGAGGACATAACACCAAACATCAAACATGCCGCTGCTTCACTATCCTCCATGTATTTTCGATAAGTGCCCTTGATCTCATTAATAGCATCATCTGATAGAAGTGGTGATGGATCTTTATCCAAGAAATTATGGATCCTTTCAGCTCTGAGAAAAATTCTCACTTGTCTTATCCAATTAGAATAATTACTGCCAACTAGCTTGTTATCCAAGATTGATCGTATGTTTATGTTTGATGTGCTCATGATGATGACCTAGATGTGAAAAGGAAAACATATGAGAGTATGTTCATATATATATATATGCATTAATTAGGTCTTTAATTAATCCATTTACTCCTACTATTTTATTGCAAATCAATATTCCTCACTATATAATCCAAGAAAACCTGCTAGTTTTCTTAGTGGGCCAATATCCAATCATTGATATGAAATTTGACCTTGACTATGGTCAAAAAATCAAACCCCATACCCTTAAAAGGTAGGTATCTCTATATCAATTGTGTCTCTATACAACTATTGGATCATTAGGTTATCAACTCTTGATACATGCATATCATATATGCATTTCCTAATCTTACCTATAGAACCATTAGCCTTGACTGTGGTCAACAAGTTAATGGGCTAGCTAAGATGACCTATTTAATTAGATTCGAACATATTTGATATAATGTGAGCTTAAATGTGGTCAACAACCCATATTATAAAAAACTACAGTTCTCCTCAAATTAATGGAAGGCTTATATATCTTAGTATTAGTTTGAGAAATTTTAGTTAATTAAGTCTCATCATACATGGTTGGCATACATTGATATGCATCCTATATCTATCACATAAATATAAGCATACAAATATGGTATAGTTATGGACTTTACTACATTGACCTTCCTGAGGCAAAAGGAAAATAAAAAGGTTAAACCTAGGTAATATGCATAATTCAAACAAGTAAAATAATTACATTATCTTCAATCTTATTGGATCTCCATCCGGCCCATCTTGCTACTTGATAATGGTCTCCATTTCTATCTCTAATTCTAATCTAAGTAATCTAATTACATATTATAATTTGAAAAAGAAATACAAACCAAAAATAAGTGGCCGAGACATAAAAGTCCTCATTAGGCCAAAACATGCATTATGCTTAATCACAATAGGCCTTTGTCCATAACTATCCATCACGCCAATCATACACCCTTATATGCACTTCTAATGCATAAAGTAAAACCATATAATGGAATAAAAACTATGTTTCAACTATTAAAACTTACTTTTAACTATTAAAACTTACTTTTGAGTTATTTTAATAATGTGATCAAATTAGAAAACTTTTCCATTTTGGAAACTTTCCATTTTAGGCAACCTTTTTGCATGCATGTGTTTTTGTCTTAATTATCAATCAAATTGATTATTAATTGTTTATTAATTGATTAATTAATTAATTAATCATATTAAATAATTAAAGAATCAATTTTGGGCTTAAAACATTGGGTTGGCCAAAACCTACAATTTAAACCCTAAAATATATTCACACATAAACTAGTTTTGTGTCTTTTGGACCATTTGGGCCTTTTGGAATGAGCCAAGCTCACTCCAGCCCTTAAAACCCATTAATAAACTTAATTAATTTCTATAATATTTAATTTAAATCAGATTCTTGGGCCCACCAAGTCATTCACCAATTTAAATCAAATTCGTAAACATAATTAAGTACATTAAGTGGCTTTAATGAATTAAAATTAATCTAATTAATTCAAGGCACATTTTAATTAATATAATCTAATTAAAAAGACATTAATATATCAGATATATCAAATTTAGAGGATTAAAAATTTTTCTAAACATGAACTTACCAAGGACACACTAAGAATACACGAAAAACACCAATTTATCGAACTTTTCGATTAAACTAGTTTTCATGCAAAACTTGTTTAATTTTAATTTTATTTGATCCTATGGCTTAATATCACATATTAAACACATAAATTATCATCAAAATAATTTTAGAGTGGATTAATAAAAATTTAATTTAGAACAGTCCCTAAACTTTATTGAAAAATAAAAATCCTTTATGCCAAAAAGAATGATTTTATCTCAAAAGAATCGTTTTATTTTTCATTTTATATATTTGGTCACATACATCCAGAAATTAATATTTCTCATTCATGAATAATCAAATATGATATTTTAAAGTTTATGAAATAAATAACTCAAAAATAAAAAGAAAAACCATTCCACGAATAATATAGAATTGTAGATTCATGACAAAACCTTAGCTCTGATACCATGTTGGGAATTAATCGGTTACATACATCACATGTATAAGAGGAAATTTAAAATTTTGACCAATATATTTGATTTTGCCATGAATTTACAATATAAATATTAATGAGAATAAAAAAAATCAGCTTTGATTTTTGTTGAACAGTTATTTTTCCTTCTCATCGGGTTGTCGCAAACCATAGTGTCCAAAATAAAATACCTCCAATTGTAATCCACACTAGAGAAGGATCAAATGAATCAAAGAATGATGGAATTACAAGGCTGGCTGAATTCTCCTTGATGCTACCAAGGGAGTGGCGGCTAGGATTTTTGAAGAAGAGAGAATATTTTTTTCTTATGAAACTCACTTAACCTTAAATCTCATCATCTTAGATTTTTATAGTTAGGTTAAAAGTCCAACTTCATAATGGGATTGGGCTTTTTAAAATTCCTGGAGAAATATTAATTGGGTTTCTGGAAATATTATTAATTTATTTGGGATCAATTAAATCCAATTTAAATCTTTTCTCAAAAGACTATGCACATAACCCATAAACTAGTCCTTTATGCATTCACTTGGATTTAATCATCCAAATTAATTATAAATCCATCCAAATTAAATATATAGGCTCCATAACACTTATGAAATATATTTAATTTAGTTTAGTCAAAGAACTAGGCCTCTAAGGTATTATTCTATTTGGAGTTGGCATGAAACCCATCCACTGGTCGGTTTTTGTACCAAAACCAATCCTCTAGGCCTCATATATTTCTCCGATGGATCTATTAATTATTATATCAGCCATATAACACTTATAGTTCAATAATAATTAATTATAAAATACAATATTTTAATCAGGTCCATTTTGCAAAACATTTCTAAAAAGTTCTGCGAACATTTCTACTTGATCATAATTAATTAAACTCTTTAATTAATTATTCTCTTATTCATTTCTCTTCTTCCATAATAATATCAAATATTATTATCCTTGTCATTTTACCATTTTATCCTTTACTCTATATGTGTGTGATCTATTGGGTTCCTGTCCATATTAGTAGTATAATATGTAATTATGAGTTCTATTCAAAACTCATATTATTTAAACTTCTTTAAATCATTATATCAATTCCTTATTGATATTTATGATACACTATTATACAAGTCATGAGCGGCTTCTAGCTAAGCATCATGACTTTTCAAATGTCAGAAAAGTCAAGTGGTTTTGACTGTATCCTTCCATAGAAATAGTTACCATGCAATTACTCCTTTCACCACTTTTATCTCAATTAGATTCTGAGCATGGATTTATGTCAACTCATATAAATCTAATTATGTATGTTCTATTAATTTAGCCATTGTTCCCAAAATTTCCTTCATAGATCCCTATCGATCTTGGCATATTACTTTAGCCAGAGATTCTCTAAACAAGATAATTACAGAATCATGCAAGATAACTTCACTTAATAAATCTGGGATGGTGAATCCTTTATCAACCACTTAACTATCTTCAAGTAGGTCATAATATACCCAACCTTCTAACTATGTTCACCACCAGTTGGAAGTAATCAGTTATAGAGTCAAAGCATATCACTTGCTACTTAAGATAATCTTGGAGATCTCAAATCTAAGGATACTTGCACAACCATTATGAAGAGATTCCTCACTAATATAGATTTAATATCCATGTGAGGATTCTCTTTGTAGGTCTCCAATAGACATCTCATATCATGAACACTTTCATGATAGTCTTTGCACTATTTTTATAATATCTAGGACTTCATTTATTAATTTAAGATATACAAACTCATGTATTTAAATATAGCATTAATAAATGAATAATGCCTTTTATTAAGAATATAAATTTATATAAATGAAATACATCCCTTTTACATTGGCTCTAGGGCATACTCTCTAACACTTACGGTGGGTTAGCTGGATCGTATTAAGTTATGGTCCCTCCACCTATACTGGAGCAGCCAAATCACATCAAAGGCATGGTCCCTCCACCTATACTGGAGTAGCCAAATCACATCAAAGGCATGGTCCCTCCAGTCTATGAATGTCATCAGAATTTTACATAACCATAAAGGAATGATCACAATAGTATATGTACAATACATGTCATATGAGGACAAAAATATATCCAGGGTTGACTATCTATTTATTTATATATATTTTTGTTTATGTATTTAATTTTTTTCAATAGTAGATGTGGCCATATCTATAAACATACCTAGATAGTTTTTAGTACTAAGTAAATTTCGAGGATGAAATTTTTATTAGGAGGGAAGAAATATGACAAACCAAAATTCATATCATACATGCATGGTACATTCTAAAGCATAAATAGTAACACAAGGACAATTTTCTAGGTAATTACACTACAATAGTATAGTAAAATTTGAAAGTGCAAAAGTGTTAAATGTGCTTAGGTTAGGAAAATTCGAGGATAGGTTACCTAACGGATATTTTAACTTAACCTTAAAATAAAAAAGGTGTTAAATGGAGTCTGATGGTATAATTTGAGATTTTAACTTAACCTTAAAATAAAAAAGGTGTTAAATGGAGTCTGATGGTATAATTTGAGATGAAATTTAGCTTAAATAGGCCCCCAAAACAGAAAGTAAAGATTTTGCTCGGAACCATATAAAGGGTTGATTGAAAATTTTATTGGGCTCAAAAATATTCTATAGACATCCAAAAATATTTCCATTTATCCATATCTACTAGAAATGGTCTAAATTAGTATTTGAAGGTGAAAATTATTTTTTCTGACAAGTTTGAATTTTTAGATTTTAAATTGATTGATTTTTCTTTTGAAGCTGGAACTATATTGAAATAATCTTATAATAACTTGAAATTTTAACCATGCTCTCCCATATATGTCAAGACATACAAGGTAAAATTTCAAAGTATTCTGATAAGTATAACATTATTTTTCAAAAAATGGTAAAAAATTAAGTTTAATTTAATTGGCAGAGTTAAAAGGCATTTTTGACAGGTTCAAGGGATAAATTACCATAAGATATTGGGTTAGAATCATTTGAAATTAGAAATTGAGCTAGAGAATTAAAGGAAAAATTAATTAGGCCAAAAATGAATTAATTAAGTGAAATTAAGCTGATTGGGCCTATTTGGTTGGACCAAAATGGTTGGACCTGATTTGGCCCAATTAGGATTGGTATAAATAAGGGAAAAATTAGAAAAATTTAGAGAAATAATCCAATTTATCCCCTTCCCTAGCTAGCCCCTTCATCTATATTTTGCTCCAAATTTCTTCATTCTTATCTTAGATAATTCCATCCATTCTTTCATCCTAAATAACTCAAGAGTCCTAATTCCATTTCAAGGTACCTCTAAAGCCTATTTTGAATGAAAGAAGTATAAGAAATCATGTAAAGAAAGAAAAAAAATTAAAGAAATAAAAAGGATGAATTCGACCAAGATGAGGAGCAATGAAAATCAAGTGGATCAAAAAGGAAAAAGGAAAATTGGATTATCTCGATCCATTTTGAGGTAATTAGCTACTATTTTAGACCTTGTTTTAATTATTTTCCATGAATTATGTAAAATTGTATATTATGTAAGTGTAGTAATCATGGTAAAAATGTAAAATAGGTTGATGAATATTAGCAAGATACAAAATAACCTAGAATTAACAAAGAAAATTATCAAGGATAGAAAATTCAAGGTGGCCAAATGGGAGCCTAAGGTGTGATATGGAGAAAAAATTATATTTATTTGCATATTAGCTATGGAATGAATAATATAATGAGTAATGAACATAATATGATTAATTAGAACTTTAAAAACCATGTGATCATATAATATTGTTAGTGAACATAATAATGTACACATGGAATACTAAGAATTATGGGCACAGTTTGAAGGTATATTGTTAAATAAAGACTTAAGAAGGCTAAAGAGGCATAAACGATCTATCAATATGTGGGAAATCATGGTCCAAGCTTATGAGCCTAATGTGACTGAATAGAGACCTAAAACATATCAAGTGGAAATTTGATAATTAGTGGAAAGATTTTATGAAATAATGATTATAAAGAAGAATGAGTATGGAATGGTTTTTTTGATCATAAAATAATACATGTACGTAATAGTTAGTGAGTGAATATAAGGATACATATGTAAATAATCAGGAATTATCAAAGTAAAATTGATATGTAATAATATATAAATACCTAAAATCATTAACTTACATGATGTGATCATGAATTAGTAAAGAAAACCATTTAGGATGGTGAAAATCCTAAATGGCTAAATTCTGTCATTTAACATAATATAAGATAATTTGATTATTAATGATATATTTGATTATAAATTCATAATATGATGATGAAAGAATATGATAGAGTTAATTAGAATAAAAAATAACATATGGATCTCATGATGCATATATGAACATAATGGTGTTCATATATGTAAGTTAAGATTATCCATGTAAATGGGATATATATCAACATAATGATATATGAAATGACCTTGAGAATACTAATAGAGAAGAAATCATATTGTATGTATGAAAGCCCATTGAGGCTGAATGATGTATGTGGTGTGGATGATATAATTCCATTATTTTAATATGATATCATATGTATACATGGTGAGCATATGATTGTTACGTATGCATGGGAGTGAAATGAGCTCGTGACACTTATTATATAGTGTGCTTTGTATAGAAGATTACACATGAAAGATAGCATAAATGTACATAAGTAATGGGTAAGGTAAAAATGTGATCAATATTAAAATAAGGATAACACTGTAAATGAATATGGAAGTAAGAATTAAATGACAAGATATGTGCTAAAGATGTCATGGTGTGATAAAATAAGGAGATAGAAGAAAGTATGAAGTTAATCGGCATAAAAGGGTTAAAAATTAATTATGTAGAAAAATAGGGACTAAATGATAAATTTTGTATAAAAGATATCACATGAGTAATTAAATAATAAATAATAAGTAATTTATGATTAATAGATTTGAAAAGGGGTAAAAATATAATTACATGATAAACTAGGGGAAAAGTCATAATTATACAAAACTAAGGACTAAATGGTAAATTATGCATAAAAATGTATGTTATATGATAAAATAATGACTATGGATGAAAAATTAAGGTAAAAAGTTTTAAAAGGGTAAAAATATAATTATATGGTAAAACATGAGTAAAATTGTGATTTAGCATCAACAATGTGATTAAAAAAGTTAAAATGATCAAATAAGTGAAAGGGGGAAACATTGTAAAATATGAAAATTTTAGAGACCAAAATATAATTTATCACTTCACAAGAAAGTATAAGGAACAAAATGCAAATTTTACATTTAGAACAAAATAAAATTCAAAGTAAGCAAAATGAGGCAAAATTGAGGTCAAATAAGGTCAAACATGATGCATGAAAAGGTTAGGGACTAAAATGTGATTTGCCACTTCATATATGAATTTGTGGACTAAAATGTAATTTACCATTTAAGGTGGAATAAAAGTCAAAGAAGCAAGAATGGTTAACATTGAAATTAACCTAGGTAATATATGAAAAAAATAAAGTTTATGGGCTAATTGTAATTTTAAATTCAAGTAGAAATCATGTGACATTCAATAAAGAAATGTAAGTTCGCAAAGAATTAAATAGTAAATTAAGTTCATAAGGGGATCAAATTGAATTAAATTAACAAAAAGTGACATAAAGGGTAAATTAGTAATTAACTTATATTATTGTTGTCAAATAAAATCTTGTGCAGATGTATTTATCACTAAACAATAATGCTGCATAGTGTGTGGTGGCTTGACTGCACATATGAACGGTTACTGAAGACACTACAATCAAGAAACGAAGCAACATATACATGCAATTATTTTGTCAAAGTGGAACTTAGACATGTATATATTAAATTTTGAGATTTAGCTTGTAAAATATTATGGTATGTAGTGTATAACTAATGGCAGCACACATATTATGTGACATGTATGCATAAAACCTCTTCTATAAATGTGTTGCAATGATGAATGTCATTAGAAGTGTTATGTATAGTTTTGGTGTATTGGAGGCAGAGTTTGCCTTTTGGGAGTGTTTATTTATCAATTTGCAAGTGTGGGTGGCATAAATTATAAGTCATCATAACGCCAAAATTCATACTAAGTGAATAGGACTTAATTGAATGAATAATGAAATTACAAAAAAAATCAAATTGACCTACACTGAACAAATTAACATGGCACCTATAATTGGAAATCAATAATTTGGATTTAAGAATTTATTTATTAACAATAATCCAGTCATTAACCAAGAAAATTGATGGATAATTAAGCTAAGCAATTATGAAATGCCATTAATGGAAACTTGTAATGTACATTATTATGAATGAAAGTAGGGTGTTACAATGTCGATTTCCCACCATGTTCTATATGCGTCCATTGGGCTTCCTATTGACCCGTGGGCTAAGCCCACCTAGAAAAGAGACTGTATTGTTGGGAATTATCGGTTATATGCATTTCATACATAAGCGGAATTTAAAATTTTTTAACCAATAGATCTAATCTTGCCATAAATTTACAATATACATATTAATGAGAATAAGAAAAATCACATCTGATTTTTGTTGAACAGTTGATTTTTCTTCTCACCGAGTTATCGCAAAGCAAAGTGCCCAAAATTGAACACCTCCAATTAGTAATCTACACTAGAGAAGGATTGAATGAACCAACAATGGAGGAACACAAGGGCTGGCTGAAATCCCTTGATGCTAGCAAGGAGGGTGGTGGCTAGGGTTAAGAGAGTGAGAGAATTTCTTCTCTCTTAATTGTTCACCTAACCCTAAAATCCCTATCACTTAGATTTTTATAGTTAGGTTAAAAATCCAACTTCATAATGGGATTGGGCTCTTTAAAATTATTGGAGAAATATTAAATGAGCTTCTGAAATTATTAATAATTTATTTGGACTCAATTAAATCCAATTTAAATCCTTTTATAAAGACTACGCACAAAACCCATAAACTAGGCCCTTCATGCATACACTTGGATTTAATCACCCAAATGAATTCCAAATCCATCCAAAATAAATATATAGGCTCCATAACACTTATGAAATATATTTAATTTGTTTTGGTCCAAGAATTAGGCCTCCAAGGCCTTTTACCAAAAGGTGGCATGAAACCCTTCCTCTAGTGGGTTTATGTGCCAGAATAATTTCTTTGGGCCGTTTTTTAATTTCTCCAATGGATCTATTAATTATTATATCAACCCTATAACACTTATAGTCCAATGATAATTAATTATGAAATACAATACTTCAATTAGGTCCATTTCACAGAACATTTCTAAAAAGTTCTGCAAACAATTTTACTTGATCATAATTAATTAAACTCTTTAATTAATTAATCTCTTATTCACTTCTCTATTTCCATAATAATATCAAATATTATTATCCTTGTCATTTTACAATTTTATCCTTTTCTCTATATGTGTGTGACCTATTGGGTTCCTGTCCATATTGCCAGTATAATATGTAATTGTGAGTTCTATTCAAAACTCACATGATTTAAACTTCTTTAAATCATTTTATCAATCCCTATTGATATTTATGATACATTATTATGAAAATCATGAGCGGCCTCTAGCTAGGCATCATGACTACCCAAATGTTAGGAAAGTTAAGTGGTTTGACTATACCCTTCCATAGAAACAATTATCGTGTAATTACTCCTTTCACCACTCTTATCTCAACTAGATTCTGAGTATGGATTTCTGTCCACTCATATTAATCTAATTATGTATGTTTTATTAATTTATCCATTGTTCCCAAAATTCCCTTCATGGATCCCTATCCATCTTGGCATATTACTCTGGCCAGAGATTCTCTGAGCAAGGCAATTATAAAATCATGCGAGATAACTTCCCTTAATAAATCTGGGATGGTGAATCATTTATCAATCACTCAACTATCTTCAAGTAGGTCATGATACACCTAACCTCCTAACTATGCTCACTCCAAGTTGGAAGTAATCAGTTATGGAGTCAAAGTATACCACTTGCTACTTAAGATAACTTTGGTGATCTCATGTCTAAGGATACTTGCACAACTGCTATGAAGAGATTCCTCATTGACATAGATTTAATATTCATATGTGGATTCTCTTTGTAGGTCTCCAATGAACTTGTTCTTCAAACAAGCATCCATATGTTAGCTTTGATTATCTTCCCTAATCACATTATGAGAACCACTTCTTGAACCATTGAAGAAGCATAACATGTGCTAGTCTGTTTGAATTAACAATGTCTTATCTTGCTAATTCTATGACTAGGGATATTTAGATATTAACACATTTTCATGCAATAGACATCTCATATCATTAACACTTTCATGATTGCCTTTGCACTATGTTTATAATATCAAGGGCTTCATTTATTAATTTAAGATTTACAAACTCATGTATTTAAACATAGCATTAATAAATGAATGATGCCTTTTATTAAGAATATGAGTTCATACATATGAAATACATCCCTATTACATAGGTTCTAGGGCATACTCTCTAACAATCACCCACTTACACTAGAGACAATCACTCATATGTCTTAGACCCATGCTATTTATATGGTGATCGTGCTTTATCTAGGAAAGTTCTTTAGTGAGGGGATCCACCACATTATCATCTATGGGGACCCTTTTTATTTTCACATCATTTCTAACTACTATTTCCCTTATGAGATGGTAGCGTCTGAGAACATGCTTGGATCTTTGATGAGACCGTGGTTCCTTTGCTCACGCAATGGCTCAATTGTTGTCACAATATAAACGAATCGGATCAACAATGCTAGGCACCACTCCTAGTTCAAATATGAACTTTTTGATCCAAACTGCTTCATTGGCTACTTCTGAAGTAGCAATGTACTCAGCTTCTGTCGTGGAATTAGTAGTTGTTTCTTATTTAGAACTCTTCCGACTAACTGCCCTCCTCCTATTATGAACACAAAACCAGACTATGATTTACAATCTTCTTTGTCAGATTGGAAGCTAGCATCAGTATACCCATTTACTTCCAAATTGCCCTCCCCATATACCAACAATATATCCTAAATCCTTCTCAAGTACTTAAGGATATTCTTGACAGCTACCTAGTATTCGTTTCCAAAATTGGATTAGAATTTGCTTATGACACTCAAAGCTAATGCTACATCTGGACGTGTACATAACATAGCATACATGATAGAACCAATTGCAGATGCATATGGTATTCTATTCATGCTCTCTCTATCCTCTAGTGTTTGCGGATACATAGACTTAGAAAGGTGTTTACCATGCACCATGGGTATAAACCCTTTCTTAGAGAGATCTATATTGAACCTCTTCAATACTTTATCTATATATGTACTTTGAGAAAGACCTAACAACCTATTGTATCTATCTCCATAGATCCTTATTCCCAGAATATATGATCCTTTTCCAAGGTTTTTCATGGAGAATTGCTTGGATAACGATATTTTAACAAATTGGAGAAGAGAAATGTCGTTTCCCATGATTAATATGTAATCCACATATAGAACTGGGAAGATAATTGCACTCCCACTGACCCTTTTATGTACACAAGGTTCATCTTCATTCTGTGAGAAACCAAACTCTTTGATTGTCTCATTGAATCGTATTTTCCAGCTCTTAGAGGCTTGCTTCAATCCACAAATGGATCTTTGAAGCTTACATACCTTTCTGCCATTTCCTGATGTGAACCCTTCTAGTTATGTCATATACACATCCTCAGTCAGATTTCCATTTAGGAAAGCTATCTTCACATCCATTTGCCAAATCTCATAATCATAATGAGCTGCAATTGCTAAAAGTATTCTTATAGACTTAAGCATTGCTACAGGAGAAAAGGTTTCATCATAGTCAATACCTTCTTTTTAACGATAGCCTTTTGCTACTAAGCGAGGTTTATAGGCAACTATATTACCTTCCATGTCGGTTTTTTTGAAGACCCATTTGCACCCTATGGGTTTTATCCCTTCAGGTGGTGTAGTTAAAGTCCATACTTTATTCTCATACATGGAGTCCATTTTAGACTGTATAGCCTTAAGCCATAAATCAAGTTCTGAACTGTTCAAAACTTCTTGATAGCTTGTAGGCTCATTGTCCTCTACTATAGTTATACCTCTATCTGAATCAATGTGAAATCCATATCTCACAGGGATAGAATGCATTCTAGTAGATCTTCTAGGATTTTGTGTATAATTAGGTTCAACTATAATCTCATCATCATGAAATTTAATTTTGGTTACAATTAGTTATTCTACTTCTATTTGTGGGTCTTGAACTTCACCAAGTTCAATTTTACTCCCACTATCCTTTTGTAGGAGAAACTCTTTTTCCAAGAAGATAGCATGCCTTGAAACAAATACCTTTTGTTCTAAGGGATGATAGAAATAATATCCAAATGTTTCTTTTGGATATCCCACAAATAAACATTTGTTAGACTTAACATCTAGTTTGTCTGACATTGTCCTCTTCACATAAGTAGGACTACCCCATACCTTCATATGAGAAAGTGTGGGTTTCTTGTTATTCCACATCTCATATTGAGTAACATCAACCGATTTACTAGGAATTTTGTTTAACACATAAACAGCAGTTTCTAGTGCATATCCCCAAAAGGACTTAGGCAAGTCTATTCGGCTCATCATGGATCAAACCATATCTAATAGTGTTCGATTTCTCCTCTCAGATACACCATTGTGTTGTGGTGTATATGGTGGAGTCCATTGAGATAAAATCCCATTATCTCTAAGATAATCTTGAAATTCTTGGCTCAAGTATTCTCTACCTCTATCTTATCTAAGTGTCTTAATACTCTTGCCAAGTTGCTTCTCTACTTCATTTCTGAATTCTTTGAACTTTTCAAATGCTTCTGATTCATATTTCATTAGATAGATATATCAAAATCTGGAGTAATCATCTATGAAAGTAATAAAGTAGGAGTAACCTTCTCTAGCATGTGTTGTCATTGGACCACATACATCTGAATGTATTAAGTCCAAAACCATATTAGCTCGTTCTCCTTTACCAATAAAGGGAGCTTTTGTCATTTTTTCCAATAAACAAGACTCACATGTATCAAATGATTCATAATCAAATGATCCCAAATCACCTGACTTGTGTAATTTGGTCATGCATTTCTCATTTATATGGCCTAAATGACAATGCCATAAATATAAGGTATTTAGATTATCTCATTTCATTCTCTTGGTATCCATATTATGCACTTATTTAATTAAATTAAGAAAAAATATACCATTCTCAATGATAGCTTTAGCATAAAACATATTGTTCTTAAAAATTTAACAACATTTATCTTTTAAAGAAATGTCATAATCATTTAATAAACAACTAAAAGAAATAATACTCTTGGATAATGATGGAACATAATAACAGTTATTTAACTCCAGTATTAATCCACTTGGAAGTGGCAAATGGTAAGTCCCCACAACTGTTGTAGAGATGTTTTGTATAGTAGCTGACTGTAGACATATTTCTGCCTTTCCAACTCTTCTAATTCTTTTAAGCCCTTGTAGATCATTACACAAATGAGATCCACATCCGGTATCTAATACCCAAGATTGTTTTAAAGCAATAGAATAAGTATTAATTTCAATCATATGAATACTTGAAGTAGAAGCATCAGCTTGCCTCTTTTCCTTGAGAGAATCTAGGTAGGCCTTGCTGTTACGCTTCTAATGACCATCTTTTCCACAATGGAAGCAAGTTCCTTTAGGATTATTTTTCTTGGCAAACTTTTTCTTGGAAATCCCACCATGCTTTGGCTACACCTTGGTCATCTTATTCTTCTTTTGCTTCTTGCCTTTAGCAGAAGTGGCAACCATGGCACTTTTTGAATCCTTCTTGAAAGATCCATCAGCTATTTTGAGCATGTTGATTAACTCAGGAATGGTTACTTGGATCTTATTCATGTTGAAGTTAAGCACGAAAGGTGCATAGCTTGGAGCCAACAAGTACAAGATTAAATCTATGTATAGATTATTATCCATTACATAGCCAAGTCTACTCAAATGCTTAATATACCCATACATCTCTAATGTATGAGCAGCAGCCGAAGTGCCTTCCAACATTTTGCAGCTAAATAGAGCTTAAGCAATCTCATATTGCTCAGTTCTAGCATGAGAAGAATAAAGCTCCTCTAGATGCAAAATGATGGTTCTAGCATCCATCATCTCATGTTGCTTCTGAAGCTCTGAGGACAAAGCACCCAGCATCAGACATGCTGTTGCTTCACTATCCTCCATGTATTTTCGATAAGTGCCCTTGATCTCATCAATGGCATCATCTGATGAAAGTGGTGGTGGATCTTTATCTAAGACATAATGGATCTTTTCAGCTCTGGGAACAATTCTCACTTGCTTGATCCAGTTAGAATAGTTGTTGCCAACCAGCCTGTTATCCAAGATTGATCGTATATTAATGTTTGATGTGCTCATGATGATGACCTAGATGTGAAAAAGAAAACACATAAGAGTATGTTCATATATATGTATGCATTAATTAGGTCTTTAATTAATCCATTTACTCCCACTATTTTATTACGAATTAATAGCCCTCACTATATAATCTGAGAAAACCCTTAATATGTAATTTAACCTTGACTATTGTCAACAAGGCAAACTCCATACCCTTGAAAGGTAGGTATCTCTATACTAAATGTGTGTCAACATAACTATTGGATCATTAGGTTATCAACTCTTGATACATGCATATCATTTATGCATTCCCTAATCTTGCCTCTTAAACCATTAGCCTTGATTGTGGTCAACAAGCTAATGGGCTAGCTAAGATGACCCATTTAATTAGATTCGAACATGTTCGATATAATGTGAGCTTGACTGTGGTCAACAACCCACACTATAAAGAACTCTGGTTCTCCTCAAATTAATGGAAGGCTTATATACCTTAGTATTAGTTTGAGGGATTTTAGTTAATTAAGTCTCATCATACTTGGTTGGCATACATTGGTATGCATCCTATATCTATCACATAAATATAAGCATACAAATATGGTATAATTATGGACTTTACCATATTGATCTCCCCGAGCCAAAAGGGAAATCAAAAAGGTCATACCTAGGTTATATGCATGATTCAATTAAGTAAAAATAATTACATTATCTTAAAACTTGTTAGATCTCCATCTGACCCATCTTACTCCTCGATAGTGGTCTTTATTTCTCTCTCTAATTCTAATTTAAGTAATCTAATTACATATTACAATTTGAAAAAGAAATACAAACCAAAAACAAGTGGCCGGGACATGAAAGTACTCATTGGGTTGAAACATACATTATACTCAATCACATTAGGCCTTTGTCCATAACTATCCATCATGCCAATCATACACCCTTATATGCATTTCTATTGCATAAAGGAAAAACATATAATGGAATACTAACTTTCATTTTAGGAAACCTTTTTGCATGCATGTGTTCTTGCCTTAATTATCAATCCAATTGATTATTAATTAATTATCAATTGATTATTTAATTAATTAATCATATTAAATAATTAAAAAATCAAATTTGGGCTTAAAACAAAGGGTAGGTTTAAACCCACACAATAAATCTTAAAGTGTGTGTGAACACACAAACTAGTTTTGTGTCTATTGGACCATTTGGGCCTTTTGGAATGAGCCAAGCCCACTCCAGCCCTTAAAACCCATTAATAAACTTAATTATAGTTTATAATATTTAATTTAAATCAGCTCCTTGGGCCCAACAAGTCATTCACTAATTTAAATTAAGTCCATAAACATAATTAAGCCCATTAAGTGGTTTTAATGAATTAATATTAATCCAATTATTTCAAGGCCTATTTTAATTAATCTGATTAATTAAAAAAACATTAATATATCAAATATATCAGATTTAGAAGATTAAAAATCGTTCTAAACAAGAACACACCAAGAGCACCAATTTATCGAACTTTTTGGCTAAACTAGTTTTCATGCAAAACTTGTTCGATTTTAATTTTTTTTTGATCCTATGGCTTAATATCACATATTAAACACATAAATTATCATCAAAATAATTTTAGAGTGGATCAATAAAAATTTAATTTAGAGCAGCCCCTAAAATTTATTGAAAAATCAAAGCCATTCATGCCAAAGCCATAATTCTTTTCTCAAAAGAATTATTTTTATTTTTCGTTTTATATATTTGATCAAATACATCCAAAAATCAATATTTCTCATTCATGAACAATCAAATATGATATTTTAAAGTTCATGAAATAAATAACTCAAAAATATAGAATTATAGATTCATGGCAAAACCGAGGCTCTGATACCATGTTGGGAATTATCAGTTACATTCATCTCATACATAAGCAGAATTTAAAATTTTTTAACCAATAGATCTAATCTTGCATGAATTTACAATATACATATTAATGAGAATAAGAAAAATTACCTTCGATTTTTGTTGAACAATTGATTTTTCTTCTCATCGGGTTGTTGCAAACCACAATATCCAAAATTGAACACCTCCAATTAGCAATCTGCACTAGCGAAGGATTGAATGAACCAAAAATGGAGAAACACAAGGGCTAGCCAAAATCCCTTGATGTTAGCAAGGGGGGTGGCTGCTAGGGTTGAGAGAGTGAGAGAATTTCTTCTCTCTTAATTGTTCACTTAACCTTAAAATCCCTATCACTTGAATTTTTATAGTTAGGTTAAAAATTCAACTTCATAATGGGATTGGCTCTTTAAAATTGCTGGAGAAATATTAAATGGGCTTCTGAAATTATTAATAATATATTTGGGCTTAATTAAATCCAATTTAAATCTTTTTATAAAAGACTATACACAAAACCTATAAACTAGGTCCTTCATGCATACACTTGGATTTAATCACCCAAATGAATTCCAAATACATCCAAATTAAATATGTAGGCTTCATAACACTTATAAAATATATTTAATTTGTTTTGGTCCAAGAATTAGGCCTTCAAGGCCTTCAACCAGAAGGTGGCGTGAAACCCTTCACTTCTCTATTCCCATAATAATATCAAATATTATTATCCTTGTCATTTTACCACTTTATCCTTTTCTCTATATGTGTGTGACCTATTGGGTTCCTGTCCATATTGGTAGTATAATATGTAATTATGAGTTCTATTCAAAACTCACATGATTTAAACTTTTTTAAATCATTTTATCAATCCCTATTGATATTTATGATACATCATTATACAAATCATGAGCAGCCTCTAGCTAGGCATCATGACTATCCAAATGTCAGGAAAGTTAAGTGGTTTAACCATACCCTTCCATAGAAATAGTTACCGTGCAATTACTCCTTTCACCACTCTTATCTCGATTAGATTCTGAGTATGGATTTCTTTCAACTCATATAAATCTAATTATGTATGTTCTATTAATTTATGCATTGTTCCCAAAATGCCTTTCATGGATCCCTATCCATCTTGGCATATTACTCTGGCCAAAGATTCTCTAAACAAGACAATTATAGAATCATGCAAGATAAATTCCCTTAATAAATCTGGGATGGTGAATCCTTTGTCAATCACTTAACTATCTTCAAGTATGTCATGATATACCCAACCTCCTAACTATATTCACCCCCAGTTGGAAGTAATTAGTTATGGAGTCAAAGTATACCACTTGCTACTTAAGATAACTTTGGTGATCTCAAGTCTAAGGATACTTGCACAATCGTTATGAAGAGATTCCTCACTGATATAGATTTAATATTCATGTGGGGATTCTCTTTATAGGTCTCCAATGCACTTGCTCTTCTAACAAGCATCCACACGTTAGCTTTAATTATCTTCCATAATGACAGTTATGACAACCACTACTTGAACAATTCCAGAAGCATAAAATGTGCTAGTATGTCCGAATTAATAATGTCCTATCTTGTTAATTCTATAACTAGTGATATTTAGATATTAGCACATTTGCATGCAATAGACATCTCATATCATGAACACTTTAATGATTGCCTTTGCACTATGCTTATAATATCAAGGACTTTATTTATTAATTTAAGATTCATAAACTCATGTATTTAAACAGAGAATTAATAAATGGATGATGCCTTTTATTAAGAATATGAGTTCATACATATGAAATACATCCCTATTACATGGGCTCCAGGGCATACTCTCTAACATGTATGACCTCCTGTATAGGAGTAATAAGGTTGAAAGACTTTGTTTTGCTTATATATGGTTATGATTTAATAATTGTGAATTATAACTATGTTATTAGTACGTTTTTAGGTGATTAAGTGTAACGCCCCTAACATGACCCTAATTTAAATTGCATATTTTTGTATGGGATTTAATTTGATTAAGATTAAATTAAATGAGAATTTTATATAATTATGTGTCAAGGGGGTAATTATCATGTTATTATGTTAATTGCATGAAAATAAAATTTAAGAGTATGGCTAAATATTAATTGAGGGTACAATTAAAGTAAAAAGGTATTAATTTAGGGGAATTTTGTAATTTCAGAAATTTAGGGGTCCAATGTGGATAGAAGCATATATTGAGAGGTCAATTTAAAAGGTTGAATTAATTGATAGGTCAATGTATGAAAAGAATTAAAAGGAGGGGTTAATGATTAACATGCAAAGAATAAATAGGTAAGTGTGAGACATGCAATTTTTAGGGGGACCAAAAGAGAACTTTTTCACCCCTTTATAAAGGCTTAACTCTTGCACGTTGGAGAGAGAAATGCAATGGTTGAATGGAGATGAGAGTGGGACGGCATAGGGAGAAGAATTTTAGATTTTGCTTCATCTTTCATCCCTCAATTATCTCTTCCTAATGCAAGGGGTTGAAGACATAAGGATTTTCAGCCAAGGTATGGGAACTTAGGCTGTTCATATTGCATATGAAATTATCTGCTGGAACATGTTATGGTTGACTTGAAATCTTGAGTAAATTAAAGAGAATACAAGATAAGAAATGCATACGAAGTTAATGTGTGATTCCTTTGACCTAGTGACAGAAATTTTAGTGTAAGTTGTAATAGAGGCCTCTAACTGTAACAATTCAAATTTCCATAGTTATATAAGATCTCTTCCTACAAACTTGAAGAGGAACCTAGCTTCAATTCCTGCCTCTAGATATTTTTATGATTTATTGAATTTAGGAGAACTTCTAAATTCGGATTCTGGACCAGGTTGGGGAAAAATTGAGATAGCTGTATTTACAATGATCAAAATGACACGAGATTAATTCCTATGTAAAATAGACTTATAAATACACATTTTATATGAAGAAGTATACTTAAAAATATGTTCAAGCATGTCAAATGTTGACTTGAAATTCGTTGAATCTGAATGTGCTGTTAAGGGGACAAACCTTAGTAAATTGTGCATAGTTTTTTGTAGAGTTGTTAAAATACTACAAAGTAAAATTATAATATAACTAGAGACATGAAAGTATAAATTTTATGAAGAAATTTTGGTCTAAATCCCTCTTAATTTTATTCTATGAATTTTTATAAGTGACATACACACTATTTTGGTTCTATGAATAGCCTACAGTAATTTTCAAATATCTCAAGTTTTAGGTCAGATATTAAGGTGAATATTGATGCTATGGAAACTAGACACATAGGGGAATAAGATTGTAGAAGATAATTTTGCCTAAAAATTACATCTTCAATTTCAAATGTGGCTCACAAGTCGAGTCCAGAATGCTGCCCTGTGCAGATTTTTTTGCTATACTTTATCTTATGACTTTTAATTAATTGAGATAAAAAAGTGTTTATGTGGTTGCAAAATAAATTGGTTAGGGCATGTAATATGACTATCAATGAAGGATCATATGCATACATATATATTTATATGTGTACATAGATAAAGATTAGTGATGAAAATATCTAACCTATATATATGTAAATGGATTTGTATATGATTGTCATATGTAAAATTTATGTATACATAAGTATCCCTATGATGAGAAAGTTCATATTTTGACATGTACCTATGCTATGAAATAAGGAATATAATAGTATGACCATGACATCTGTATATGCCCATATGGAAACATGTCGATATATGTATAGCACATGAATTGAATAATGATAAAGGTATACATATTGATAAAAATGCTTATAAGAATAAGCCTACTATATGCGAATGTACCTATAGGTTTGTACCTTTATGATTATGTATATGAGTGTATGAGCATGTAATTGCCCTATGAGATAAAAATGTTTTAGCATGACTATAAATATGTGAGATGCTTAATGAGAACATGTTCAAGCATATGATGTGATGATTACATGTCATGCCTATATGTCATGATGCAAATTTTATAGTCACACAGATTAGATGAGCTAGATGTATAACTTGTTATATAAAATGTGCATATATCTATCTATGCACTAGAGAACTTATAGTTTTATAAGACTTTGTATATGTGCAAATAGTATACTATGAATACAGTCTTGATATGTGAATTGAGCATGAATATAGTTCTGCCTACAATAGAGTTCAGATGTGGATAGATAGGCACCTATAGGGAAAATTGCAGTTGCCATAGTTTGGCCCAATTGGGTTTAAAGTATGTTTGATCCCGTTTGGATCATGAACAACCCCATTTGGGTTGTTAGGCGACCCCATTTGGGCTTGCTTGACCGGTCTAAAGTATAATTTGGCCCCGTTTGGGTCTATAGATCCAATATCTTCGGATATCCCTCATTTTGATACCGAAGTGTATCGATAGTTCCCGTTATCCACTGATAAAACCTAAGGAAGGCTAAACTTTATTTATAGTAATGATCATAATTAATCAGTTAAAGTTTATCTTACTAAAGATCGTTATTGTGGATCATATTGTTGGTTTATCCATAGAAATTGTGCTTCATTTGAATATGTTCACATGGGAAATTGTCATCTATATAAATTATGAAAATGGAAATATTTGATACTCTCTTGGGTATAATGTTATGTACATGAGGATATGCTTTAAACTTTAAGGTATTTGTTATTATTGACATGTTATGTTGTACATGTTATATATATATATACTGTATGTGTATTTTGATGACCGTTGTGAGTATTCATCCATTTGTAGACATTCCCCACTAAGCTTAATAGCTTAGCATGGGTTATTTATCCATGTAGGTTCGGTTATCAAGACTTTTGCTCAGGGACGATCTCTGCATCAGGAAGGGCCAACTACAGTCTGTTAAATCTTGATGTAGGATGTTTTTTTTTTGTATTACTATTATCATAAGTTTTGTAATATGGCAAGTTATCTTATAAATATATATCTAACCTATGCGAAGTGTTGTAACTCACTAGTAGTAAAGCTAAAAAAGAGTATGTGTGAATGTGATATACATAAAGTAATTTTCATATAGTACAGTATGCACGATTTTAAGTATGAAATGCAAATCAGGAATAGACTTGTAGCACGTACATAGGTATATGAAACAATATGACATGATTAATGGTAATATGATGGTTAAGCGAATATTTAGTATAAGCATGATTAATAGTATTTATTTTATGAGTTAAATAGGGTATCTGTATAGGGGGTGCTATATAAAGTTTCTAGTTCGGTTAATTGTGTGTTTAATTTCATAATTTTTTTTATGTTGGTTTAATCTAATTTTGGTGTGTTTAGGTGCTAAATTGGAGAAAAGAGAAAGTTATTTGGAGAAAGGAACAAATTGGAGCAATTTAGGAAGATTGAAGAAGCAATTCACATTGAGTGTAGAAGCAAACCCCTTTACCTAAGGTGAAAAGCCCTTTACCGAGGGAATAAAGCCTTCTGCATAGGGAGCAAAGCCCTCTATCGAGGGAAGGCATAGAGAATAAAAGGAAATCAAACCTCTACCGAGGGGTGCAAGTCCTATTACGATAAAACTCTTATGTCATCTTGTTTATGAAGTTAAAAAGAATTACACTTTTTCTTTCCAAGGTATTTAAGTAAACTTAAACACCAGAATTCAGGAGAGTTTTAGAGAAATGAATTTACTTAGTTTTTTTTATCCCTAGTTTTCTTTAGTTAATTGTACCATAGTTTTTAGTTTAGTTTTGGTGTTTTCTTAGTTTTCATGTCTCTTAAAGATTCAAGCTTTGTACTACTATTCTGAGAAGAGAACAAGAGCAAGTTTGAAGCTTCATGCATATTGTATCTCTTTCTTTTAAATTTTCATTCGTTTCAATCATATTTGGTGAGTATTTTTCTTACTTTTGTTGAGGAAAACTTGAATAATCAGATTTTCATTGTAATGACTTTTATTTGAGTTTAATTTTCAATGCAAGTGTCTTATTTCTTAATTTTTGTGCTAAATCTTATATTTGGTTATGGTTGGATTGATGTTTAATGTATGGAATAGATTGTTAAATGATAATTCAGACTTTAGTATAGGTTATGCATGTTCTTAGCTTATTCTTCTCATGTCAATGTATTGTTGCATTCTGAGAATTAAGAATAGGCTAGAGTTAGATCTTTCTAAAAAGGATCCAATAAAGGTTTAGGAGTTTAAATCCAGATTTGCATGATAGGTATTGGATTGTTCATAATCAGAGAATTTAATATTTTAGAAGGATATTCTGAATACGATATCTATTTTTATTTTACTGATTTTCCTTAACAACTTGTGTTAATTTTGATTTGAGTCATTACAATAGAAGTTGCGGAGGATAGTTACTTTAGCATAAGTGTTTGAGTTCTAAATTTTATTCATTATTTAAGTGTTTCTCTAATTAGTTTAGTCTTAGTTTTTCCTTTGCTTAATTGTTGATTATCTTAGTTCCTACTATCAATTCAAAAACTTGGGAAATAATCTCAAATTAATTAAACTCAATTATTGATATTTTGAGATTTTTTTTTATTTCTTTTATTTATTTTTGATTTGGTGTTATTCTTTGCAGAAAGATTTTCAAGCATTTACAGCATTATACATGATTTTTTTCAAGACTATGAATTGGTTCTTTTAAGAGCACAAATGGAAGATTTGAGGAGATACATGCAAGAACTGCAATACTCGTATTAACCTTCAACAATATATTCATTACCATCATTTGAAAAATTTTGTTCTCCATGGGTTTTGCAAGAGTTTAGTGCCTCCAAAGTTTAAGTCCTTCTTTACTTGGTTGTAAGTAGGGAAAGGTAATTTCGAGATGAGAAAAAAGAATGGATGACTACAATTAATTCTCAAGAGAAAAAGATCAAAAAGTCAGAGGTTTTATTGCAAAGTCAATAGAATTTGTTAAATACTCAAGAGTATCTATTGAGGCAGTAAGAAATGGGAGTTAAGAATTTGGAATCCAATTTAGAGAACTTGAGTATTTCTATGAAAATTCAAGTTGGTAGTGATAACAAGGATGAATTGATTCATGTGCTGATGATGGATAAGAAAGAAATTGAGTTTGGGGGTGCATGGATTGAAAGAGAAGCCAACCATTGTTAAAGACAAGTCCTATATCTTTGAGAATGAATTTATGTCTCGTGTGAAAAATTTATCACCAAAGAAGCAAGAAGCATTCAATTCCCTAGTGGAAGTGTTGAATTCAGTCCAATTGAAGAAATTGTTTAGGTTAGAAAAGCTTGTAGATTTCATTTTTTATGAGCTAAGAGTTGAGTTATACTTTATTGAAGATATGGAATTTCTAGCTCTGTTAAACTTTGATAAGTTTCTTCTAGTAATGGGAGAAAATGAGGAGTAAAGTCTAGAGAGACCATTATTTGGATCGCAAGATGGACCTTCAAGAGTAACAAAAGTCTAGATGAGGACTTGATAAATTCGAAACTAAATCCTTTAAACTTTTATTTATTTAATTTGTGCTTAATTATTGTATTTTAATTTTTGCTATGTGATTTTTATTTATTTTTGTGTCTTTTATGGTTCATGAGCTTAAGGTGAGGTTATGCTTATTTATTGTGTGGAATAGACACTAAGTGACCAATATTAGATATGCATGCTTGCACTTAAATCTGTCAACTTTCTTAACTTAGAATTGGTCAAATGAGGTGATTTATACAGTGAGTTATGGTTATTTGTTTAAGAGCTATGTATGGAGAGAATTAATCATGTGGAAGTGAAGTGACAGTGAGTAAGTGACGAAAAACAAATGAGGATTAAGTTAAATCATGTGTTTTAAGCTTAAAAATGCATGAAAAGTTGGATTTGGAGCTTTTGGCCTTGTATTCCTGAGAGCATCACCTCTACTGAGGAAGTTACCCTATACCAAGGGAGCCTTATTCTCTTAGTCCATTGGCCATTCCTTCAACCGAGGAAGCTTTGTAATTGAATGTTGACAACCTCAAAATCTTTGTTTAGCATTAAGGCAAGCATATTATTTAATGGAATTTTATCTAGTTTAGCATTCAACTTGAACTATATTTGTTAGTTTCCACTTATTGAACACTAAGACCTATTTTGAAATAAAAAGAAAAACTAGTGCATTGAGGTAGTTAAGTAGTGAATTTTAGGACATTAGAACCTTCCTCATACCCTTTAAAGCATGAAAATGACTTAAACAAGCTAGAAAATGATCTAGGCATATTTTTCTTGTTAGCCATAATTAAGCTTTTTTACCTACCCTATTTATACATTTGTCTATTGTTAGCCATTTTAAGCCTAATGAGGCATGCTCAAAGCATGCCATATTTAATTTTTCTTGCTACACTCATCTATTTGCCATATAGCCTAAAAAGCTTTTATTTTCCCTTCTAAGAATTGGCCACTCTAAGATTAGGATGGATTAATAGTTGTTGGATATTTCAAAGAGTGCAGTAGAGAGGGTTCTTAGGATATTATATTGTTAAATGTTATTGTTAAAGTTAAAAAATAAGTGGAAATTGAATTTGTAATTACCCATGTTATTATTGGTCGCTAAGAATGAATCTAGCTAGTTTGTTTTTTTTAAAAAGAAGAAAAAAAGAAAAAAAAAAGGAGGAGAGAAAAAGAAAAAAAGTTTGCAAATAAAGCTAACAATCAATGGCAAAATTTTACGTGTGGGGTATTTACAAGAGGAAAAAATTGTAACTTCTAAATTGGATGAATTGTGAATTGAGAGTAGTTTCAATGACTTATTCTCAAATTATCTTTTGTATAAGGGGTTAAGTAAGCATGTTTGGCTAAGTGGTGTGTTTTTGACTTAATCAAGTGAAGTTTAGAAATATTGGTCTTTTCAATCAAATAATGACTATTCTTTTTATTTATCTTTATCCATTCTTTTTTAACCATTGCCCTAACCACATTGCAATCTAATGAAGTTCTAGTGATTCTTTATTTGCTTATGAGTTGTCTAGCGAAGATGACCATTGGGTTTCAGTGCTATATGAGAGGCTTATGGTATTTCTAGAGTTTTAAGTGCGAAAATATTTGTACATCTAGGTATACATTAATTTTTGAGCTTGACTTTGAATTGCATTGGTGTTTTGATTTTTGAATGAGCTTAAAATATTTTTGTCTTACACACATACACATAGAAAACTAGCTTATCTTTTCTTAATTGAAATTAATATAGTTGTAATTTAGTTATGTGCTCCTATTAATTGCTAAGTATGATTTTTAAAGTATGTGATTCTTGGCTGAAGTTTGATTATTTTAAGAAGTTGGTATGTTCAATTTTGCTTGAAGCTGAGCAAACACTAAGTGTGGGATATTTGAAAATTGTGAAGTATAATTATGTTATTAGTATGTTTTTAGGTGATTAAGTTGTTAATTTAGTTAATTGTGTGTTTAATTTTATATGTTTTGATTTATGTAGGTTTAATCTCATTTTGGTATTTTTAGGACCTAAATTGGAGAAAAGAGAAAGGTATTTGCAGAATGGAAGAAATTGGAGTAATTTAGAAAGACTGAATAAGCAATTCACGTTGAGTATAGAAACAAAGCTCTCTATCTAGGGTGAAAAGCCTTTTACATAAGGAGCAAAGCCCTCTACATAGGGAAGGTACAAAGAATAAGAGGAAAATTAAGCCCTCTATAGAGGGAACAAGCCCTCTACTGAGGGGAATAAGTCATATAATAATAAAACTCTTCTGTCATCTAGTTTAGGAAGTTAAAAAAGCATCAAACTTTTTCTTTCCAAAATCTTCAAGAAAACTTAAACATCAAAATTTAGGAGAGTTTTAGAGAGATGAATTTATTTAGTTTTTTTTAGCCTTAATTTTCTTTAGTTAATTGTACAGTAGTTTTCAATTTAGTTTTCTTATTTTCTTAGTTTTCAATTCTCTTAAATATTCAAACTTTCTACTACTTTTCTGAGAAGATACCAAGAGCAAGTTTGAAGATTCATGAGTATTTTGTCTCTTTCTTTTAATTTTTCATTCGCTTCAATCATGTATAATGAGTAGTTTTCTTACTTTTGTTGAGGGAAACTTGAATCCTCAGATTTTTATTGTAGTGACTTTGATTTGTGTTTAACTTTCAATGCAAGTGAGTTATTTTTTAATTCCTATGCTAAATCTTATCTTTGGTTGTGGTTTGATTGATGTTTAATGTATCGAATAAATGGTTTAATGCTAATTCAGACTTTAGTTTAGGATATGCATGTTCTTAGCTTATTCTTCTCATGCCAATGTATTATTGCATTCCGAGAATTGAGGCAATGATCTGTTGTGCATGAATTGATTTAAAATTAAGAATTTAATTAAGAATTGGCTAGAGTTAGATCTTTCAAAAGTTGATCCAACAAAGGTTTAGAAGTTTAAAACCAGATTTGCATGGTAGGTTTTATATTATTCTTAATCAAATGGTTAAATATTCTAGAATGATATTTTGAATAAGATATCTATTTTTATTTTACATGTTTTCCATAACAACTTGTGTTAATTTTGATTTGAGTCATTATAATAAAGTTAAGAAGGATAGTTTCATTAGCAGAAGTGTTTTAGTTATAGATGTTATTCATTATTTAAGTCTTTCTATACATTAGTTTAGTCTTAGTTTTTTATTTGCCAATTGTTGATTAGCTTAGATCCCACTTTCTATTCAAAAAAATAGGAAATAATCTCAGATTAATTTAACTCAGTTATAGATATTTTGCTTAGCAATCCATGTTCCCTTAGGTTCAATATTCTTGGGGTCTTTATTATATTTCCCTATATTACTAGCTGATCTAGTATACTTGCTAGACACCGATTATGATTGGTATCTAACAAACACATTCATTGCATTCATGAATAATGTATATACCATGTTCATACATTATCATCATTCATCATCCCTAATTCTTAACTTTTTAAGGTATCATAGATTCATTTAGGTAATCTAGAGTGTCTAATGTTTGCCTTGTTTGGAGATCCATGTTTGAGCTACCAAAGTTAAGTTCAGAGTTAGGGTTTGAGATCAATTTAGACTTTGGTTCGATTGAGCTTTTAGAAAGCAATCAAGAGACTAAATCAGAGATGGATGATGAGATACCACCAATTGAGATTGAAAGTGGCACATATGAGGTGAAAAAAAAGGATGTCCTTGAGGGATAGGTTAACCGCTTCTACTTCAGGGCCTGTAGTGGCACTAGATGAACTAGATATGAGATTAGATAGGCACTTTTAGGACTTCAAGGAGAGGATGTTGGCAATGATTGGTGATCTTATGGCTTTTTTATCAAAAAATTTTAGAGGCCTAGGATATCTAATCATAAGGTAGTAGAGCCAACCTATATTGGGGATGCTAACATGACAAATGCTCTTGTGCCTCTAGTGCCACTAGTGGATCAGAGAAGGGAAAGGAGGCATGATCCTGATAATAACTATATCAAAAAAGATGACAAAGAGGAAGATAAGCCACCTATGATTACAGTGAAGAATATAGGCCCTAGTACTTAACATACTACCTTCAAGAAGATGGAGGAGAAAATATAAGTTGTGGCTTAAGTGTTGTCTTCTAGCAGTGGGATAAACCCTAAAGATAGGGATTTGGATGGAGATGAGCCACTTCCTTAAAGGTTCAAGATGCCAGATATACCTATATTTAATGGTACTTCTGACCCTTCTGCATATGTGAAGTAGTACACTTAATTATGAAGGGTACGACCTTGAATAAAAAGCAAAAGGTGGAGTACTTTTGTTTATATTTGGTAGGCTCAATAATAGACTGGTATCATAGGCTTGATAAGTGCACTAAGAAGGATTGGAACTTTCATTTTGAGGAGTTCTTCATGTACTATGATTGTAGCACCAAGATAGAGGTAACTTTGAAAAACCTCGAATTGCTCCAATAAAAGCATGACGAGTCATTTTACGAGTACCTAACAAGGTGGAGAAATAGGGTCAGATATCAAAAAAAAGTATTAGAAAATCAACCTATTGAATTAGAAATCCCATTGTTTAAACCTTTTCAATTTTCACCAGGAATAATCATTAACTAAAATATGAAGACCCTATATTGAAGAAAATAGAAGAAAAATTAACAAAGTTGAATATTAATGATAAATAGATTATGACTATAAACGAAGAAACTATGTCAGAGATAGAAACTCCATAAGAAGTAGAAAATCTAAAACAACAGTTTAAGCCAAATAATAAAGATGAATTATCAATTAAAAAATTACATTTTAATACATATACGACTAGACCAAAAACTCAAAACTATTATCTTATACTTGCACCTCCAGATACTTAATATGAAGAAACTAAATATCAATTAGAATATGATGGAAGATTTTTATACGAATGGAATATAGATAGTTTATCAGAACATTAAATATTCAATTTATTACAATAAATGACTATGGTAGTTAGTGCTTATAAATCTAAAGAAAATAATGAAACTGCAATATATTAGATGTTAATATCAAGATTTACTGGACAATTAAAAGGTTTGTGAGATCATTATGTAAATTAAATAGATAAAAATTTTATATTAACATAACACAAAAGGATTGTTAAGGTAGAAAATAATGTTCAGATATAAACATAACAAGATGATATAATAAGTACTTTAATATTTGCAATTGCTAAAGATTTTGTAAGAGATCCTCGTTTATATCAAGAAAGAAGTTCAGAAATTCTTCAAAACTTAATTTGTCCTAAATTACAAGATTTTAGATAGTATAAGGATTTATTTTTAATTAACTTAATGACTAGAATAAATTGTAATAATATTTATTGGAAAGAAAGATTTTTAGCAAGATTACCTAACCTATTTGTAGAAAGAATAAAGAATAGATTAAAAAGAGATAATAATGGTAAAATACCTTATAATGAATTAACTTATGGATAATTAATAAATATAGTCAACATAGAAGGATTATCAATTTGCACTGATTTAAAATTAAAAGCAAAGCTAAAAAGAGATAGTGTAGTAGGAAGAAAAGAATTAGGTTCATTTTGTGAACAGTATGGTTATCAACATATTAGAGCACCATCAGCTACAAAAAGGAAAATAAAACCTGAAAGAAAAAATATATATAAAAGAAAGAAATATAAGCAAAAACGAAATTATAATCAGGAAAAGCCCATTAAGAAAAAACCCAAATATAAAAAGTTTAAACCTAAGACTAGCAAAAAGGATTTAGTAATTTGTTACAAATGTGGTAGGCAAGGACATTATTCAAGAGACTGGAGAATAAAGAAATATATAAATAATTTAGATACTTCAGAAGAATTAAAAAAAGGAAATAACTAAGATTATAACTACTAAAAATTCTAGTAGTGATGAAGAAATTACTTATTATTCTGAAGATGATTTAAATGCAATAAGTAAAAAATCTGAAACCAATAGTGAAGATAGTAATTCTGATTCTAAATCCTGTAGTTGTTTAGGACCATATCAATGTAATAATATAAATATGATAAGTGATGAAAACTAATTCTTATTAGATATTATTGATAAAATAGATGATCCAAAAATAAAAAAGAATTATCTACTTAGATTAAGAGAAATAATTATTACAAAAAAATATTTTACATCCTATAATTTGGCTTACGTATATAAAAAATTTGAAATTAAAAAAAGAATAAACTTTTCAATATCTTTAGGAAGAAATTAAAATATTAAAACAAGAAGTAAATATATTAAAGGAAAAAGTTCAAAGTTTATAAGAAGAAAGTTTCAAACTTAGTCTTAGTAATTCTGTAAAAGAAGATAAAAAATTAAAAGGAATAGTATCCTCTAGTATAACTATAAGAGACACATAAGATGAATACAAAAATAGTTTATCTCAAGTAAATTATCAAAAGTGGTATGTAAAATTAGATATAGTTGTTAATGATGATTTTCATTCAACTACTTTGGCCTTAATAAATAGTGGAGCAGATCAAAATTGTATTAAGGAAGAATTAATCCCAACTAAATATTATGAAAAAACTTCTAAAAGATTAGGTACCATTAATGGATCAAAATTAATAATTAATTATAAATTATCAAGAGTTAAAATTTGCAATAAAGGATATTATTTCAAAACTCATTTAGTGTTAGTTAAAAATATAAATTATGGAGCTATATTAGGAACATCCTTTATTATAATGTTATACCCTTTTCAGGTAGGTAATAAGGGTATTAGGATAAAAATTTTAGATAAAGAGATTATTTTCAAATTTGCATTTCCTATAGTATCTTGAGATATTAGTCATGTAAGAAAAGATATTCAAGAAATCAATTTGTTAAAAAATAAACAAAAACAAATTAAATTTCTCATAAAAGAAATAGAAGGAAAAAGAATAAAGGAATAATTAAATAGTCCAAAGATAAGAGAAAAAATCAAAGAATTTGAAAATACCTTATCAAAAGAAATTTTTGCACCAGTACCTAATGCTTTTTGGAATAGAAAGCAACAAGTGGTAAAATTACCTTATATAAAAGACTTTGATGAAAAGAAAATTCCAAGAAAATCTCAATCTATACAAGATTTAGAAAAATTATGTCGAAAAAAAATACAAGATTTAAAAGATAAAGGATTAATAAGAGATTATAAGTCTCATTGGTCATGTTAAACATTTTTTATTATGAATGCAGCAGAAATAGAAAGAGGTACACCTAGATTAGTAATAAATTATAAACCTTTAAATGTAGTTTTACAATGGATAAGATACCATATACCATACAAAAGAGATTTATTGAGGAAGTTATACGATGCAAATATTTTTTCTAAATTTGATATGAAATTAGGATTTTGGCAAATACAAGTAGATGAAGAAGATAGGTATAACACATGATTTATTGTTCCATTTGGACATTATGAATGGAATGTTATGCCATTTGGTTTAAAAAATACTCATTCAGAATTTCAATATATTATGAATGATATTTTAAGATCAATATATGAATTCTCAATAGTATATATTGACGATATATTAATTGTTTCAAATTCAATATGTCAACATATACAAAATTTAAAAAGATTTTTCCACTTAATTCATCAAAATGAATTAGTAGTTTTTGCACCAAAGATACAACTCTTTCAAACTAAAGTTAGATTTTTAGGATATGATATAGATCAAGGCATTATAAAATCAATAAAAAAAAGTTTAGAATTTACAAGTAAATTTTTAGATGAAATAAAAGATATGAAACAATAACAAAGATTTTTAGGATGTTTAAATTATGTTTTTGATTTTTCAAGGATTTAGGAAAATTATGTAAACCTTTATATAATATATTAAAAAATAAACCTAAACCATGGATAGAAAAACATACTAGTATAGTTAAAGAAATTAAAGAAAAAATTAAAAGTTTACCTTGTAAAAATATAGAGCATCCAAAAGCCTTTTTAATAATTGAAATAAACGCTAGTGATAATATAGGTTATGGTGGTATTTTAAAACAAAAACGAAAGGAATCAATCAAAGAAGAACTAGTTATATTCTATTCAGGAAGTTGGAATCAAACTCAAAACAATTATTCTACTATAAAAAATATCTTAAGTATAGTTTTATGCATAAAAAAAGTTTAAAGATGATTTATACATGAAAAGATTTTTGTTACGTATTGATTATTTATCAGCAAAATATATTTTAGAAAAAGATGTCAAAAATTTAATTTGAAAATAGATTTTTGCGAGATGGAAATGCTTACATAGTAACTTTGATATTGAAATCGAATTCATCAAGGGAATAAATAATAATTTACCTGATTTTCTTTCTCGTGAATTCTTACAGGGCAAATGAGTTCTAATAAGAAAGTTTTGACAAAAACTTCATTATCATCAGAAAATTCTCAATAGAATCATCCACTCATACCTCCTCTTATTAGGACCATATCTAGACTTTTATTTCCTGTAACACCTTCATTTCCTCCACTTCAAAGACCTTAAATTTTTTCACCTTTTACACCATCTTGACCATACTCACCAGCTTTAACTTTTCTTTCTTGTCTTGTTTCTTCTATAGTATATTCTCCTTCTACTAAAACTTCTTCTCCTTATCATTTGAATCAGAAAAGATTATTTAGTAAAGTCTTAGAACCAGAAGAACTTCAAATATTAAAAAGTTAAAACTTTTATAGGTTAATTGATCATGTTTTTCCCAATAGTTGTCATTTTCATAAGGAAGATCGGAGTAAAACAAGAGAGTATTATTAAGCCAGATTGGTATATACTGAATCGGTAAAGATAGAACATAACTATGATGAAATAGATAAGAATAGAATTACTTATAGTAAAGTTAAGATTATTCATGTTATTACTTAATCAAAATGGGGATCACGACCATATCAATTGAAGACGTTATCAGGATATCCTCCCAAACTGGTATATAACTATTATGATTATCAAAAAGCATGGTATCGAGCATTCTACTTACTTTCAAAATATTTGAAGGAGTTTTCCCAAATTGGTTGGTTTGATCATTGAAGCAACTGCATTTTAGATTAGAGAAGCTTTTGTCAAGTTTTCTACTTACTACAATCTAGATGCTCCAGATAATCTTTCAAAATATTGTACAATGTTCAAGGTTCCATGGATTGTTTTGTGAACCTATCACATTTCTATGCAGATTAATCAGTTACCAATTCTTTATCGATAATTTCGAGTAAAATGATGGGACAATTTTGATGTCAAGAAGGCCAATAGATAAGTAGTTATTAATTATTTAGAGCAGCCAACATCTACAACATCATCATCAACTTTTCCAACAGGATTTATTATAGATAAAAATCAAATTGTCAATTTATTTTCTTCAGCTTCAACAGAAGATGAATTCAATTCTATTCTCAATCGTATTTCAGCAAAAAAGACCAACTCATTTGAAGGTAGTACTCCTCCTCCTCGACGTGCACTTGAAGATTCACAAGATCCATATGCAGATGTAGAATTATAAAATATATACATAGTAGAAGGAATAAATGTAAGGAAAATGCAATGTAAATGTAATGTACATAAAGAAAAGATGTAAATGAAGAAACAATTGTAAAAAAAGAAGAAGTTAAAAGTCAAAGATAGTAGGCTATTTTATCTCTTTAACAAAACCTTTTCTCCCAGGACTCTACAAATTGCAAAAGATAAGCGAATAGTGTTCCAATAGTAATTTTACTATTCAAAAATTTATTACCTTATCTTTCATCTGACACAAAATACTATTTCAAAAAGGAAAGTTTTAGTTTTCATCATTACAAATTACGTGTTTTCAAAAAGACATGTTATCTTTTTATCAATATCATTATTACAAAGAAAATTTTATCTCACAACCTTATCAAGATCATTATTCAAAGGTAGTTGTTATCTTTGGAAGTTGACTTTATCTTCACACAATTATCACAAAGATTAAGCATCAACTTTTTTCAAGTATATAAGAAGACATTTTTCATTAGTTGAAGCACGAGTGACTTTAGACAAGTTTTAGACGAGCAAAATTCACAATTAGAGAGAAGAATAAAAAACCCCTTGTAATATCAACCTCCCTTTGTAATAGAACCTTAGATTTACAACTTATATTTTCAAAAGCTTGTTCATGTATTCCTATTACCTCATCAGAAACTCCTTGTGTATTATCATTAGATTATAATCTATCAAGTATTTCATTTTAATCATGTCTTGGTGTATAGATAAATTTTTAAATGGTTTATATGTAATCAATTTTGATAATGATAAAGATATGTTTTTACTCAAAAGAGAATTAATTAGTTTGAAAGACTTTTTAATTAAAGAACATGAAGATTTTCATTTAAATGAATTTTGTAATTATCAAGATTTTCATAAGAAAATAAATTTAATTGACATTTTAATTGATTTTGTTCCTAGTATTCCTGCATATTGTTTTCCATATTTATAAAAATTTTATATAATGCATAGAGAACAAAAAAGATAGAAATTAATAGAGGGATATGAAAAATTTGGAACGTTAGAAAATGGACTTGTGAATTTAATAATCAGATAGCTAGATTAAAGATTTATCTTATAGTATATCATCATACTTTACATGAAAATAATATGTGTGATTGTAAAGATTTTAATCGAAATATAATTTTAGTAAATTTAATGTTAGAATTTTTTTAAGGCTTTAATAGAACTTTAAAATGAATATACTAAAAGAGTATATAATTGAGCTACAAGTTAGAATTACTAATGTAATAGAATACAATAGAGAATTAAAATTTCAATTGGTAAGAGAAAATAAAAGTAAAAGATTTATAGAAATATTTGAATTATCTCCAAAATATAATTTGTATCAGAGAATCGAAAGCTTAGAATTTATGATAAAAATAAATAATTCAAGAATACAAATATTAAAAAATAAAATAAATAGGATACCTTTAGGTTAATAATATGGAAAATATTAAAAAGAAAATTAAGAATATAGATAGATCAATAAATGAATTAAAAGAAGAATACTATATTCAATCAAGCTAAATTCAAAGAGAAGTGAAGAATGAAACCTGTGTGAATCATGGGATCACCCAGCTTATCGAGACCACCAACATGCCATCTCAGCTTCTAAAGGCTGACCAATGCTAAGCCTTCGGGGCTGACCAACATTTCATTGCTTGAAGCACAATCTCAAATTTCTTTTTAAATTTATCTCAAGTAAATATACTCAATTGGATATCCTAATTAGAATAATTTTCTAAGAAGGATTCTAATTATCTAATTGAATTTCACTAGATAATACTTCTCCTAATATATATGAGACAATTTCTTGCTCCTAATATATTTATAGTAATGCTAATAAAACAAATATTGTGCAATGTTCAAGGTTCCATGGATTGTTTCATGGACTTATCATATTTCTAAGCAGATTAATCAGTTACCAATTCTTTATCAAGAATTTTGAGTAAAATGGTGGGATAGTTTTAATGTCAAGAAGAACAATAGATAAGCAATTATTAATTATTGAGAGTAGCCAATGTCTACAGCACCATCATCAACTTTGCCAGTGGGATTTATTGCAGATAAAAATCAAATTGTCAATTTATTATCTTTAGCTTCCACAGAAGATTAATTCAATTCTATTCTCAATCATATTTCAGCAGAAAGGACCAACTCATCTAAAGGTATTACTCCTCCTATACACACACACACACAATTGATGAAAGATCCATTTAGGAATGAATACATGGTTGTTACTTGTTCCACCCCTAAAGTAACAAAGCCAAGTGAAGAAAATCAGATAATTTTTATAATTGAATATTAGGATTCCCCCACTGAGAGTGAGGATGAAGGGGCAACGGTGTTCATTGATATTTGAAGTTCAACTAGAGAAAGTGAGAAGGAAGTGAGAGGAGAAAAAAAGGTAATAGCAGTCACCAAGAGTAGAAAGGTGGTGTTTAAAGTTAAGAAGCAGCTGGCCCTAGTTAATATGCCTACAAAGAATGAGGTAGAGGAGAATCATATCATCAAATAGCTAAAGAAAACCCATACTCAAATTTCTATATGTGATTTGGTGAGGCAGTCTCTATTGCACAAGCAGAAGTTAGTGAAGGCATTATGTGAATCTATTGTGGCCACCACCATTTTGCCATCTAAATTGTTAGATCTAGTCAAGGGAGGATTTGGAGAGAATGTGGTGTATTCAAATGTAGATCTAGCTGAGGAAGGTAGGAACCATAACCATCCTCTCTACATTAAGGCCCAGGTGAATGGTAAGCACACAACTTGTGTGATGGTAGATGACTGCTCTTTAATTAATATTTGCCGACTAGTTACAATTCCTGCCTTTGGTTTACATGAGAACATGTTGAATAAGTTTGACTTGACCATTTCTACTTGTGATAACTTAAAAAAGACAAGCTATAGGGACTTTTAAGGCTATGGTAAAGATAGGGCAAATTGAGACTACAGCTAAGCTTGTAGTGTTGTCTATTTCTGCCAACGTTTTTAGGCTACTTGAAAGGCCATGGTTCCATAAATTAGGGGAAGTGCCTTCTATGCTACATCAAATGATTAAGATACCTTATGATTGTCAGGTGATCACCATCAAAGCTGGAAGGGAGAATCAAACATTTGTGCTTAAAATAGCTAAGCAGTCATTTAGTGATTTTCATATGTTCGTGAATTGTAATGAGAATGGGAATGGTTTAGCCGATAGCCCACAAGTGATCAATATGCTGAAGAAAGATGCATTTTCAACCTAGAGCTAGTTTAAGTAAGAACTCTCAAAGGCCTGAGAATGATATAACTAAAAAAGCATAGAAAGACTGAGAGGGGCTAGGTTACTATGGTTTAGGGAAGAATGGTAAAGGAAAAATGCCATGTTTGCTCTTGAAAGCCCACTTTTAAGGCTCAAGACCGGATAAAGGTTTGTTTAACTTATGAAGGCCAGTCATTTCATAGTAGATAGTATTTTATTTCTATCTATTATTGGCAATCAACTTACGAGGGTGTTTGCTGGGTGCCACAAGGTAGGTATCATGGAGTTATCACCTAATAAAATATTAGAAAAGTGAGTTCTAACCTTATGAGGCCAAAACCAAATAGTTTAGGACCTCACTTATATTTATACCTTTGGTTAGTATTATATAAATAAATTTTCATGATTAATTTATTTTATCTCTTTTCTTACATGAGATATTATGCTAGAAAAGTAAAGCGTACTCAAGCATGCTGGAAAGTTGTAAAACATATATATCCAAATCTGTAAAGGCATGAAAAGCATTAAAGAACAAATGCAAAAAATAAAATCATACATAAATTGGGGAATTTGTTGGGTTCTTTTGAATGAGGACATTGGTCCTTATATGTATATTTATAAAAATGTAACATTCCGGGTGCATTTTGGATAAAAATGAGGGCATTGAGCCCATGCAGCTTTTGAAAGAGAGTCGTGTTAGTTAATTTTAATTGTAAAAGAATCATTTGTGTTTATAAAGATAAATCCTCAATTTCATGTTATTTTATGGGTAAAAATTGAGATATTGGTCCCTTTTATTATAGAAAAATCCCACTCTTTCATAGACATAGTTTATATTTTCGAACTTTTTGATGAGAATAATGACTTTTCTTTTGATTGCATTAATAAGATGAATAATTTTGCTTAGCTGTGTGATATTTCTTTTGATTTCAATATGCATAATCATGACCAAGAATCATTCATATTTGACATCAATTCAACTAATACATGTTCATTACATCCCAAAATAAAAGAAAATCCCAAAGAAATCTTATTAGTATGAGACATAACTCATGAGAAAAGGGAAGAATTGGAGAGAATACTAAAAAATATTAAAAGAGTCTTTACCTAGACCTATGAGGGCATGTCAGAAATTGACCGAAAAATAGTTGAGCATGCCCTTCCTATATAACCAAGATATAAGCCAGTCAAACAAAAGCTTAGGAAACTTAGGCCGAAGTGGGATGAAAAGGTTAAAGAATAGGTGAGGAAAAAAATAGAAGCCAAGTTCTTAGTAGAGGTTTAATACCCAATATGGTTAGCCAACATAGCCCCTGTAGCTAAGAAAGATGGAAGAGTTAGGGTCTGTATAAACTATGGAGATTTGAACAAAGCTTGCCCAAAGGATGACTTTTCCTTACCTCATATATATGTCATAGTAGACAATGTAGTTGTTTGTACCATGTGAAACTTTATGGATGGATATGCCGAGTATAACCAGATTCTGAACAAGATTATAAGTAGGATTATACCATTTGGACTTCAGAATGCAGGTGCCACCTATTAGAGGACCAACTAGGATTTTAGATGACTTGATCCATAAGGTGGTGAAAGTATATATAGATGACATAATGATCAAGTTGGCTATGTGAGAGGGTTACTTTGAGGCATTAGAGAAGTTCTTCAAAAGGATTGATACGTATAATCTTTGCCTCAACTCAAAGAAGTGTATATTTAGGGTTACCTCAAGGAAGCTTTTAGGGCATGTGGTGAGCTAGAGGGGGATAGAGATAGATACCAACAAGATGAAGGCTATCAGAGAGATGCACTATCCTAGAAGAATGAGGTTAGGGGATTTTTAGGTAGGCTTCAATACATCAACAGATCATAGCCAAGTTGACCTCAATTTGCAAATTGATTTTTAAGTTGATAAGAAAAGATCAGCTAGCGGATTAAAATAAGGACTATCAAAATGCATTTGACACCATTAGAGAAAACCTTATGCATGCACCAGTGTTAAGACCACTATAGTTAGGTAAGCCCTTGATCTTTTACTTAGCTATAAAAAATAGTTTTATGGGAGTTATGATGGCTTAAGAAGATTATTTTGAGATTGAATATGTTGTGTACTACCTCAATAAGAAATTATCGCCATATGAAGCTAAGTATGTGGATGGGGAAAAGACTTGTCTAGCAAGAATATAGGCTTCAAAAAAGTTAAAGCACTACTTTAATTCTTATAGAGTACAAGCAATAGCCAAGAAAAACACTCTTAGGTACTTATAGGAAATGCCTTCACTCTTAGGAAAGATGGACAGATTGTTAATCCTCTTACAGGAGTTTGACATTAAGTACATCACTAAAAAAACCATTAAAGGGGGAGCTGTAGTGGAATTCCTAGCTGATCAACCGTTAGAAGGAAAAGAGGTGACTTATGAGTTTTCTAATGAGGGTATCATTGCCATAACAGTCTAAGGTTGCTATATGTACTTTTATGGGGTTGTGAACAATAACGATGCTGGAGTACAAGTGATTTTGGTGACCCTAGAGGGGGAGATGATTCCATTAGGTAAAAATCTGAGGTATAAGGCCACAAATAATAAAGTAGAGTATGAAGCCTACATCTTTAGGTTAAAAGCTTTGATAGTTGTAGGGGCAAAATATGCAAAGGTATTTGGGGACTCATCTTTGGTATTTTATCAGGTGAGATGTGAATGATCTATAAAATAAGAATGGATGATGCCTTACATCAAGTGTCTGAAAGCTCTCAGCAATTATTTTTATGTATGCACCTTTGGATATTTTCTTAAAGATGAGAACCAATTAGCCAATGCATTAGCCACTTTGATGTCAATGTGGGATAACTAAAAAGGGGTAAGTATAAAGCATCTATTAATCTCTAGTTCTAACTAGCAATGCTCTGAAGCTAAGTAAATAATGGATGTTGAGGTGGATGATGGGAAGCCTTGGTATTTTGATATTCAAAATAACTTAAAGAAGTCAATGTTTCCAGAAAAGGCTATTGAAAAGGTCCAAAGAATGATCCATAAGCTGTCTACGTAGTTCTTTAGTGTAGATGGAGTTCTTTATAAGAGACAACCTGACGATATTCAGTTAAGGTTCCTAAATGAGAAAGAAGCTAAGAATGTCATAGAGGAGGTACATGTAGGTGTGTACGAAGCTTACATGAATTATTTAGCTTTAGCATCGAAGATCATACACCAAGGGTTCTTTTGGCTTACAATGGACACATGCAACTCTTAAGTATTTGAAGGAATGCCAATTATACCAATAGTATGTGGACTTTAAGATATTTGCCAATTTTTGAGCTATGCAACCTTACATTGCCTTGGCCATTTACTATATGGGGTATAGAAATCATAGGTATGATCCATTTTTGGCATCAAATAGACACATATTCATCATAGTTGCCATAGACTACTTCACAAAATGGGTGGAAGTAGAATCATTTAAGAAAGTAGATGCTAGGGACATGGCAATATTTATTGAAAAGAATCTAATATGCAGGTATAGGTTACCTCACCATATAGTGTCAAATAATAGGATGCAGTTCCAAGCCAAAACCAAGCAGATGCTCAGGTTAGGTCTTTTCCTTATCGACCTCAAACAAATAGAGTAGTTGAATTAGCTAACAAGAATATCAAAAGGATTTTAGCAGAGATAGTTTATGTAAAACCCACTCTAATACCTTATTTCTATTGCCAAATATAATTCATAAATTGAATCTATACTTATAAATTCATCCTTGATTATCTATTATGCAACTTATATGTCTATCATTTTGAAATGTCTATTCAAGCTTTTGTAAAACTATAACATTAAATACATAAAATACTACGCATAAATAAATTTAAACCAGTGAGTCTTAATACGTTTAAAATCTTTCATTGCATATTTAAACATCATTACTTCATAAAATTTCCAATACAAAATAACCGAAGATACACCAAAATAGTGGCTTTATACTTTTAATCCCTTCTATGATTTGTGTTGGCCTTCTAGCTACATATATCAATCATAAGACAAAGTCCTAGCTTTACAACCGATATGGTTTAACACCCATGCTAAGCTATAAAGTTTGGTGGGGAACAAACATTATGTGGGTGACCACTTTCAAAAGTCGTCAAAATATGCACACACATTTAAAACATGTACTAAACATACAAGTTTACTAGAATAAATAGTAGAGAAATAAGTTCAAGGCATTTTAGGACATTAAGTAATCCCAATTAATCTTTATATTGAATCATTTTCTTATCATCCTCTTGTTACCTTAGGATTGTTCAAATAACACTTACAATCATATAAATTAAATTGACTTTTTTGATTCCTATAATTCAATTAAAATTAGTCCTAGTGACTTACTTTACATTTCAAGTGTCAATGTTAATACAAAATTACTTTCATAGGAGAAATCCCATTAATTAATCATAATAGACTAAGTTAACTAATCAGGTTAGATTCATAAAAGATCCTATTAATTAATCGTAAAACTTTAAGTTAATTAACTAAATCCATATACACAAGCTATGAGTTCACAACTCAATTGTTCTTATATGTAAGAAGTCACTTACGTCATTTATCAAGACATCAATAATGTACATATTCATATACATATAACTTGTAACCCTAAGTAGAGGAAACACTATGAAATTGCATCAATGATTAAGTACATGTAATGTTAAAATACTATATCTACATAATACATGAATTTTCACTCATTATCATATTTTGCCATATATGATACATTGATTTATATAAAGATAATATGAAAACCAAGTCATGAGTTATAATGCTTCTCTTTCTTTTAACTTGACATGATGTCTTTCTATATTTTGTATTAGGCCTACACGTGGATAATGGGCTATACTACAACACTCGAAGGTACAACAAGGATGCCTAAAGCTATCAGACTATAGACCCAAATGGGGTCAAATATGTACTATGGATCGATCAAGCGGATCCAAATAGAATCGGCTAACGACCCAAATGGGGCCGATATTATAATCCAAATGGGATCATTACTATGTTATGACCCAAATGCGACCGAACTATGGTAGCTACAAAATATTCTTATAGGCATGCCTATCTATAACATCCTAGACATATGTACAAGCAATATTAACCTCTTTACTTTAACTTTCTTTGCCCTTCTCTTTCCAATCATTTACATACATGTAATATATATGTATACTTGTATAAATAATAGTATGATGCTATATGCATGTTCATGTATCAACATTAAATAAGCATGATATCATATACATGTTGGACTAACTATATTATGTACTTGTAAACAAAGGCGTGTAACTCATCGTATGTATATAAAAGTGATTCTTATCACCATTTTATCCTTATTCAAATAATACATATATGCATATTTTTTTTTCACTTTTCTTTTTAGCATATACTATGATTTAGAAATACAAATTAATTATACTTATATTTTTATACCCGTACACTTTACTGTTATACTAGTATAATATATTCATAAGAACTATGTTTATATAGAAATAAACATATGTATATTATCAATTCATATACACATATCTATATAAGTCACGGTGTGCAAATCATATGCATCCCTTTTATTTAAAACATATCATTATATATCTATATTGGATTAGCATATTAAGCATGTATAATCAAAAGCATAAAAAATAATGTTGCTAAAATATACATGTCACTCCCAATTCCAAAGGTTAACACCTATTCATTGAGATACACACACACACACACACAATATCATGTAATTATATCTATTGCTATTTCAATACTGTAATAATATACAATCAGGTGATAACATAATGGTACAAGAATTCATGCATACATTTTCATGTAAATCATTAAAGTCATGTCAACTTATGTGCATGTCATATGAACATATTATTTTAGGTTCAATGATGGCTCATTATGATACTATAATCCTTTCATATATTTATAGAACATTATAGGTTTAATTTTCATTTTTAAATTACTTTAAAATTATTAAATTATACCCTAAAACACTTCATTATTAATGATTCATATATAATGTTCTATGTAGCATAAGAGCACAAATAAGTAAGAATACAAGCTTTTATCATGACTGCAATTGTGGTTATGAGTGCGACATTGGAAGGCAAGCAGATATGAAGGAAAATAAGAAGAAAGAGATGATATGGATACATGTGTACTTTATCGCAAGTGTGATAGAGAGTGTTCATCCCTAACATACGATATTCAACAATTTAAACCTAAAAAATCAATTGCAGAATTTCCAAAATCTATCTTTGCCTGCACTCTATAACTCAATGATAATTAATTTCCAGTAATGTACCTTCAAAACCTATATATTTCCTTACTTTTAAACATCATTAAATCTCAAGATCAACTTATTATCAAAATTAAATTGGAGAATTTCTGTAAAATAGAGTATCATGCTTTTAAAGAAATTTAAGCACAATACAGTGAATTCAATAGGTTTTCTTTTATTTCATTATGATCGGAATTTCACTTAAACTTATTAAGGCTATATTTCTCAGCAGTTTATAATTATTAATGAAATAAACCATAAAATGATCACATGAAAAAATTTTATAAGCTAATTTCTGATTCTCTCTTTGGTCTCATTTTAACCTTCATAGAAACAATCACATGCAAGACATTAATCTTAGTTCTTATACCTATAATGCATGTCTCCATCCCATTAACACATCCATTACACTAGAATGCACAAAGCTCTTATGACCTCCCTAGGGTAGTTAAGAACAAAATAAGGCAACAAGAAAGGGTGCAAGGTGCAAACCTCGCACCAATAATCTCAACAAATTCCTTAGCTAAAGGGCACATCTCCTAATGATTGAACCTAAAAACATGAAACCTTAGATCCTAGTATCAAACAACATATAAAATCAGGGTTTTATCTATCCTCACCCTCCTTAAAAACCCTATACTAGAGTAAGACATGAAAATAGAGTTCTCCTAGGTTTCTGGGTCATCAACCAATTTGTGCTGTTGATTCAGAGTAGGGGTTCACATGGTAAAAAGATTTGGGCGGTCTATACACTAGAATGATAAAAATAATAAATAAAAAAATTGACTATATATATATATATATATAACATGCACACTTATTATACTTCGAAATATAAAATCAAAGATGTAAATATCTTGGCAGCATTTTGAGTGCCTTTTAAACCGAGAAATCCGCTTGAGGAAGCAAAAGCTGCTGAATCTTTTACTGGTATATGAATCACTGTGTGAACCAGTGGGCTTACTAGTCTCGATCATTATAATGGACAATGATACCATAACAAGCTTATTTTTGGGCTGGAATTTACACATTGATTTTTGTTATTTTCACCATTTTTGGTGAACCATATGCATCAAAAGGTGTATGTATGGCTTTTAAAGGGTAGAATTTTATCCTAATCAACAGAATTTATCTTTATTCTCTTATCTGTTGTGCTCTATTACTATATAAATGAAATGCCAAGTTTGTTTTTTGCATGGTTAATTAATTTTTATTTATTTATTTTTTTTGTTGGTTATGCTTACTGCCCATATATTTTGGGTGTGATATTGATGATTACATTTTCTTAATTAAATAGTCAACAACATAATAAAATACATGGAATGCAATCAAATGTGTAAAATACAGGGTTTGATTATTTAGTTATTTAGTGTTTTTTAGTTACCTATCTTGATTAGTTAGTTTAATTTAAATAGGTTGTCAATGAAGATTATCAATTTAGGTCTCACTAACAAATTTCAATTTAATTGATTGAACAAAGGCCCTAAAAATGAACTATTAAACTTCGATACATTGTTTTTTTTTTTTAATTGGGGTTGCTATGAATTATTTTTCTCATGTACAATTAAGTTGTTAATATAACCATATAATTAGTTTAGTCTTTCAAGAATAGTTAGAGTAGAAATGAGCAAATGAGTCTTATCTAAAATCATAGTAAGAAAATTTTCTTAAATGAACTACTTGATGTCTATTTGGACCTATGTTGTTATCTTTTAAATGTGTTTTCATGCACGGGGAAGCATATTTCTATGCAGGATGGCTAGCACTAGTTTAAGCCAACATGCTATTGAAATTTTGACAAAAACTCATGCAAATTTAATTTATGCTGTTACTTACAATGCAGGCTACTTCAAAAAGACTTTTAACTTTTTATAGATGCACATTACAATGCATAAGCTACACCAACTCCACTGACTCCAGAGTGGATGGCTCAGTGAAAGGTGGATAGATATTGAGCTTTATCTTGGGTTTAGTACCACACTAGCAGATTTATATCCCACCAGTTCCTATATAGCGTGGGTATGTTAAAAGGGGTATATGAATTACCGGCTACTGCAGGATGGACAACATTTTTTGCCCCATCCTTTTCTACTTATCCAAATATCACACGGGAGTTCCTAGCGACTCTATAGCATAGGGGGTTCCAGAAATCAGACACAGAGGAGGGTATCATCACATTTATAGTTTTAGGCCTCCCATATAGCATCATGAGATGCTAGTTCACTAAGGCAATAGGGATGCCTATTGAGCTAGATGTCATGACCATAGAAAAGGGAGTGATGAGACATCATTGGGCACAGATCTCATTGCTAGGAGCCATGTACCATCCAAACATGGCTAAGAGCACTATGCTGGCTACTTAGGCCTATAGATACATCTAGAAGGCCTTAACCATCTCATATCTTAGCCATATCGACAGTCCTGGGTTGATTAATATGGTCAATATCTTTTGCTTTAGAGACATGCATAGCTACAAAAGGGTGGACATCATGTACAAGATTATCTCTACTTTGTTTAGAGTAGCAACACAGTTGGCTATAGGGGGAGTGGTGACCCATCTGTTATTACATTTAGGGGTACAAAAGTCCATATTTTGTTTAACACTCAAAGAGGAGACAATTGTAGACTTATATGCAACCCCTTATCATGTAAATGGTCAAGTTGATTTGGGGATAGGTCCTCTAGTATAGGTTATTGACAGTCTCACAAACTAGAGTGTGGTGTAGATTGTGACCAATAGTGTATAGCCACAATAAAAAGATTAGGGCTAGGATTACGAGGCATCTCTAGCACCACCCCTCAGCCCAAGCAATATCTGTAGGATGGGCCATATGAGCTTATATGTTAAAAATTTAACCTTATTTAAGTAATTGCCTCAACACCGATTTGATCGTGAATAGTAAATTTCAATGGTGAATAGTGCACCCGGACCGTAAATCGGACCCGAAAGTAAAAAATATTTTATTTGACCATTAGAAAGTATTGGTCATGGTGAGTCCAGAGTTGAAATTTAAAGTGAAATTGAGGTCAAATAGGCCTGCGAAAGTCAAAATTTCAAAAAAGGTAGTGAGTTAATTTCCCTGGTAGGAAGGTGACTTGATTTTACATAAATTTTTTAAAATAGCAAATGAACTCTAAAAATTACCAAATTTTGCAGTTCTAATGAAATTTCATGTAGAATATTTTGGTATAAAAAAATGAATTTTTCGGCGATGTCGACAGTTGTCGAATCGGACTAGTTCAGTTGAATTGGACCAGTAATGAACTCCGATTGAGCTGAAATTTTGTGAACTACCTATTTTTGATGTGATAATAATTATGAAATCAAAATTGAAGTGAATTGGAGTTAGAAAGTGAGAGATTTTAATTAGGACCCTTGAATTTTGGCTATTGGGCCTTAAATTAAAAGGATTAAGCCCATTTAACTTTGGCCTAATTTTGGCCCACTAGAAGGGAGTATAAAAGGTTGGGAGTCTATAAATTTCCAGCATATTCCAGCCATTTCTTATCCCTCTCTTTGGCCGACCCACCTCCTTTTTCTTCTTCTTAAATTTTCTTCTTAAATCTCTTAGATTTCTTCCTAATTTCCATCATCCCAACTCTAATTCTATTCCTTGTGATTGGTAATTAAGCCTCCACCACTTGATTTAATCTAAGGAACCAAGGATTTTCCAAGATCCTAACTTAAGTATATAAAGTGGTAAGTTGAATTCTTATGAAATAAATTATTTCTTTTGTGCCTTTAACTAGTTTTCGATGTCTAGAGTTCGTTAAGCAAATAAGATAAAAAAATTAGGGTTTCTTTTGATGGGAATTTCAACCATAATAGGTTCACAAGGAGAAGTGCAAGCTTCCAAGGATAAAGGCAAGGAAAAGGAAGCTTAGGCAAGCCAAAGTAAGGAGAAAATGTAAGTGACTAATAAATCCTAGTATTTTCTTTGATTTCAAGTAAATATTCTTTATGTAACTTAAGGTAAAAATGATTAAATGGTGTTTAATTAAAAGTGATGTTAGATTAGTGCTTAAGAGACCTTAAATAAGTGTGTTTAAATGCTTAAATGAATTGTTAAGTGAATGGATGGTGTGAGTCCTTTGTTGGCTGAATGAAACTTTAGAGAAAACTAAGGTATATTTTGTGAATTATGATGAATTTATGCTTTAAAATCATAATATAAATGAAATAATATGCTTGAGAATTTTTATGGAATTTATAGAAATTTAATGAATATTTTAGAGATAAATTCTCAATTATGTAAGTAATGGAATTATTAAATTAATGTGAAACAATGTGTAATTTGACGAGAAAGTGAATAATTTCGGTGAATTGTGGTAGAATAATTCACAAATCATGTGAAGGAATAGAGAAGAATAAATAATAAGTAAAACAAGTATAATTAAGTAAGGAAATAATAAGAAAATGAAGATTTGATTGAGATTTTTGAAGAAATTATGCCCTTAGAAATAGTCTGGTAGTAAAAGCCTTGCTCAGGATATAATTGGCTAGCCATAGGGACATCTGTATTGCGGTGCAAGTCATGGCGACTTACTTTGCTATGGTAGGATATCACTGATCTCCATGGCTTTTGTTTGTATCTGATATTTGTTATGTGGAAAAGTGATCTTTGAGATCATTTTTCAGTTTGTATGGGGCCCATGGGATCCACGTTCCGAGTATCCTGTTTGAAAATTTCTTTCGGTACTGTACTAGGGGCATGAAAGTGATAATAGGTTAAAAGAAGTGAAAAGAAAGATAAAAATGAAGTTTTAAGTGGAAAAGGGCTTAAATGAAAGAAAATAAAAGTTTAGGAGTAAAATAGTAATTTTGCCAAAGTGGGTAATTAATAAGTAAAAATAAGTAAGAAACAGTTAACGAGGGCAAAATGATAATTTTGGAGACGTAACAATGTCAAAAGATAAAGTTTCTATGGTGTAGGGATTAAAATGTAATTGTACCCAAAGATGGTAAAATAAAGCATAAATGATGAATAATGGAAGAAATTGTATAATAAAAATGAAAATAAATGACTATAATGGCAAAATTGTAAATATGAGACAAAAAGGACAGTTTTGTAATTTAGCAAGGTTTTAAGGATTAAATTGAAATTTGTTAAATAATTAAGTAATAAATAAGAATAAATGCAAATCGTGTAGATAACAACTGGTTCCCTATAATTTTGAACAAAACGTGTTTAATTGTATTTACTTTGGAAATTTAATTATATAATCGTATCATAATAGAGAAATAAACTTTACTAAAGAAAGTATTAGGATTGTTAGTCACCACTGGGCATAATTTATGCTCAACATGTAGTTTCTGCTGCATGCAGGTATCGAGTCGGAGGAGCAGTAATGCACAATCAAGAGAAGTTATTTTTGTTTTGTAGCTATAGTAGACTCTGGCATGTATAAATGTTTATTAGCCATGGCATGTATGTAAATGGACAGTTATGTATAAAGGCATGTTTATGTAAAGATATGCAGATATGTGTGCATGTGGTTATGATCTGTATATGTATGAGTTATTGGTTGATTGATGGGAGTTTGGAGATTTGAGATAATTTTTCTAGAAGTGTTGTGCCTCTGAGAGGCTATGATTTGTCTCTTTTTCAAGAGGCTAGTTAGATATACAGCCGTTATATTGCCGAAATTCTATTATATGAATAGTAACCCAAGACAGTTATAGGTCATCGAACACCTAAGTTAAATTTATAATATTAAGCATTGGTGTTACTTAAAAGTTAAATAAAAAAAATAATTTTACCGGTTTGTGCACACTGTTCTATTAGATTGGAGTGATAAGGGTGTTACAATTTTTATTGGTATCAGAGCAAAGGTTTAGGTGATTCTAAGATCGGAGTGGGTATGGATTGATTTATCTGTTTATACATGCCAATTAATTTTTGGAAGTGGGTGTATTGAAACTAATGTGCATTTGCTCCTTTTGGTTTTAGTGAAAAGATGTTAGCCGAGCAAAGGCAACAGGCACCTGAAAGTAGGAGTGAGGCATCAAGCAATGTTGGGCAACAAGAGGCCCCACAACTATGGCACCGAATCCTTTTCCCTAACCCGATTTCCTTAATTTGATGGCTGACTATATTCAACAGCGACTTCAGGCAGCTTCAGCTTTGGTGTAGCCTCAGCCGACAGTAGTACAGGTTCAGCCAACCCCACCTAGGCGGAGGTCTATTTTGGAACAATTAAAGAGATTGGGGGTGAAAGACTTTTTTAGGCGAGAACCTTTGACACTTTCAGTGGCTGAATAATGGTTATATAAGATAAAAAAGGTTGTTTGAGATAACCCATAGCCCACTAGAAGAAAAATTTGCAGGCATTGTGGCATTACTTTAGGGTCTTGCATTTATATGGTGGGATTCAGTCAGAAGGCATACTCCTGTAGATCAGTTGAGTTGGGAGTTCTTTGTGGACCAGTTAGAGATGAAGTATATTGGGTCCAAGTATAAAGCTACTATGCAAGAGGCTTTCTAGAGATTAAAACAGAGAAATAAGACAGTAGCAGAGTACGATCGGGAGTTCGAGCGTCTAAGTGCCTACTTGGATGAAGGCCAGGCTACAGAGGAGAAATTATGTTTCAGATTTGAGAGAGGCCTGCATACTGAGCTTAGATAGATCATTGGAGCTCAGAAGTATCCCACTTTGTGTGCTATGGTTGAAGCAGCCATTAAGTTAGAGACTACTCAGGCAGAGCAAGCTGTGAGGTAGTCCCGGTTTCAGCAAAAGAGGAAACAAGGGCAGTTTAGTGGTAAAGGAAAGAAGATAAAAGGGTCTCAGGCATCTCAGGGATAGCCACCAGCAGCAGCAGGTCATCGTCAGGGAGGTGCATCATGAGGTAGAGCTCCGGTTGTTGGTTCACCTCGGGAAGGAGGTAGTGGTTCCACAGTGGCTTGTGAGCGCTGTGGTGAGATCCACCCTGGAGAGTGTAGATTGTTGTCAGGAACCTGTTTTAGATGTGGCTCCAGAGATCATTAGATCAGAGACTATCCTATCATGCAGACTGCTTCAGTTACTTCACCAGCATTAGGTACAGGATCTTCAGCACCTAGGGGTTAGGGTAGGGGAGCTGCCCCTCATACTTCAACCTCTAGACCGATTGGACAGACATCATAGGGTCAGAGGAGAGGATTAGGTTAGAATTATGCTGTCAGAGCCCGTGAAGATGAGGATGCTCTAGATGTGATAGTCGGTACGTTTCTTTTGTTATCTGATTCGGTATTTGCATTGATTAATCCGGGTTCCATGCACTCTTATATTAGCACTGCTTTAGCACGGGATAAAGGGATGAAAGAGGAATACTTGGACCAGAATATTTTGGTGAGCAATCCTCTAGGACATAATCTAGTGATAGATAACGTGTACAGACAGTGTCCTATTAGCACCCAGGGACATATCTTCCTGGCAAACCTGATTGCTTTACCCTTCCACGAGTTTGATGTGATTTTAGGGATGGATTGGTTATCCGCCCATCAAGCAACTATCGATTGTAAAAGGAAAAGAGTCACCTTGAAGCTCAGTGATGAGCGGGAGATTATAGTGGTAGGTGTCAGAACTAATTTTCTGTCTGATGTGATATTCGCCACTGCTGCTAAGAAGTTAATTAGAAAGGGATGCATGGCTTATATGTGTTATGCAGTGGAGGCCAAGAAAGTCAGTCCAAGAATATCAGAAGTACCTACTATCAGAGAGTTTCAGGATGTCTTTCCTTATGAGCTGTCAGGCTTACCACCTGACAGGGAAGTACAATTTTCTATTGACGTTGCTCCAGGTACTGCACTTATTTCTATTGCTCCCTATAGGATGGCGCCTGCAGAGTTAAAAGAATTGAAGATTTAGTTACAAGAACTGTTGGATAAGGGGTGTATCGGGCCTAGTGTTTCACCCTGGGGAGCACCAGTCTTGTTTGTAAAGAATAAGGATGGTACGCTCAGACTGTGTATTGATTATAGACAACTAAATAAAATCACCATTAATAACAAGTATCCTCTCCCTCATATCGAAGATTTGTTTGGCCAGTTTAGGGGAGCAGGTGTTTTCTCAAAGATTGACCTGAGATCAAGCTATTACCAGATGGGAGTAAAAGAAGCAGATGTGCTGAAGACTGCTTTTCGCACCAGGTACGGCCACTATGAGTTTCTAGTCATGCCTTTTGGGCTTACAAATGCTCTGGCTGCCTTTATGGACTTGATGAATAGGATTTTCCATCCCTATTTGGACCAGTTTGTAGTACTTTTTATTGATGACATTCTGGTTTACTCCAAGATGCTAGAAGAACATGATAAGCATTTGAGGATTGTCCTGCAGACTCTGAGAGAAAAATAGTTATGTGCTAAGTTCAGCAAATGTGATTTCTGGTTGAAAGAAGTGTCTTTTCTGGGGCATGTGATATCTGCAGAGGGTATTAAAGTGGATCATTCAAAGATTGATACGATTCTCCAATGGAAACCACCCCAAAATGTTACGAAAGTGAGGAGTTTTCTGGGTTTAGCCGGATACTATAGGAGATTTATCAAAGGTTTTTCTACTAATTACAACACCTTTAACCCAGTTACTACAGAAGAATACTAGATTTGTATGGACAAATGCTTGTCAAGAAGCCTTTGAAAGACTTAAAAGCATGTTGACCGAAGCTCCAATTCTTACTCAACCTGAGGCGGGTAAAGATTTTGTTATTTATAGTGATGCATCCAGGAATGGATTAGGTTGTGTTTTGATGCAAGAAGGCAAGGTGATTGCATATGCCTCCCGACAACTGAAGACACATGAGAAGAACTACCCTACTCATGATCTGGAGTTAGCGGCCATTGTTTTTGCACTAAAAGTTTGGAGACGTTACTTATATGGCGAGAAATGCTATATCTATTCAGATCATAAGAGTTTAAAATACCTACTTACCCAAAAAGAGATCAATCTTAGATAGAGACGCTGGCTGGAATTGATCAAAGATTATGATTGCTACATTGACTACCACCTAGGAAAAGCCAATGTATTAGCCGATGCACTTAACAGGAAATTTATGTCAGGTGATGTTAATGCCCTTAAGTAAGTGAGCATAGATAATTGGTATATTTTAGTAATTAACCGTTTTGTTTGTAGCTCTCCGAGCTATGAATGCCTTTTTAAGTTTAGCTTCAAATAGAGCCCTAGTAGCTGAATTGCAAGTAAAGCCTGACTTTGTATATCAAGTTAAGACTACTCAGAAAGAAGATGATCAGTTGATAAGTATTAAGAACAGACTTCAGGAGGGTAGTGTAGAAAATTATTCCTTAAGTGATGATGGAAGTCTCTATTTTAAGCAAAGGTTTTATGTCCCAAACCAAGAGGAGTTGAAGAAAAGTATTCTAATTGAAGCACATCACAGTAGCTATGCTATGCATCTTGAGGGCAATAAAATGTATCAAGACTTGAAAGCTTTCTATTGGTGGCCAGGTATGAAACGGGATGTGACAGAATTTGTAAGTAAATGTCTGATCTGTCAGCAGGTAAAAGCTGAGCACCAGGTTCCTTTAGGATTGTTGCATCCTTTGTTAGTACCAGAGTGGAAATGGGACCGAGTAACCATGGATTTTGTGACAGGTTGCCTCTGACTTAGAAGAAACATGACGCCATCTGGGTGATCATAGATCGACTTATCAAGTCTGCTCACTTTTTGCCAGTACAGATGGACTATCCTTTGTCAAAACTGGCGGAATTGTACATTAATGAGATAGTGAGATTGCATGGAGTGCCATCTTCCATTATTTCTAACAAGGATCCGAGGTTTACTTCTCATTTTTGGCATAGTTTTCAAGATGCTTTGGGTACGAGGCTTCACTTTAGTACAGCCTTTCACCTTCAGACTGATGGCCAGTCCAAAAAAGTAATCTAGGTTTTAAAAGACATGCTCAAATGTTGTATTCTAGAGTTTGACACCAATTGGGAAAAGCATTTGTCTTCAACTGAGTTTGCATACAACAACACTTACCAATCCAGTTTGAAAATGGCTCCTTTTGAAGCACTTTATGGTAGGAAGTGTAGAACTCCTCTTTGTTGGACTGAATTGAGTGAAAGAAAGTTTATGGGTTCTAATTTGATCCGTGATTCTGAACAGAAAGTTTGGGTCATTAAAGGTAGATTAAAAGAAGCTATGGATCGTCAGAAGTCCTCACTACAAGAAAATTGCAGAATAGCGACTAAATTTAGCGAGTACAAGAAAAATCGTTGCTAAATCACTGATATAGCGACATAATTGCGACGACAAATGAATTTTGTCACAAATATTGGTGGAGATGCAAATGAACATATATTTTGCAACAACATAGCGAGAAAATTGACAATTTGTCGCTAATTTAGGCGCCTAAATTTTGGCGCAAAATTTAGCGAGAATTTAGCGAGCACAATAGTCAAGCAAACTGATTAGTTTAGCATGGAACAACAAAGTCCACGCTAATTAGCAAGAAATTTTATCCTCGCTAATTTAGCGAGAACAATTATCCTTGCTAATGCCTAATTCATATGGCATGTAAGGTAATTAGCGAGGAAAATATTCCTTGCTAATGCTTGGTTAGGTTGGCATGGTACATGTGAATAGATTAGCGAGAACTTTTTTTCTCGCTACTTTAGCGAGGACAATAATCCTCGCTAATTCCTGAATCGTATGGCATGTGAAGTAATTAGCGAGGACTCAAGTTCTCGCCAATTTAGCTACGATTAAAGTTCTCGCTAATTAGCGAGAAAAGTGTCCTCGCTAATGCTTGGTTAGGTTGGCATGGTACATGTGAATATATTAGCGAGAACTTTTTTTCTCGCTAATTTAGCGAGAAGAGTAATCCTCGCTAATTCCTGAATCGTATGGCATGTGAAGTAATTAGCGAGGACTCAAGTTCTCGCCAATTTAGCTACGATTAAAGGTCTCGCTAATTAGCGAGAAAAATGTCATCGCTAATGTTTGGTTAGGTTGGCATGGTACATGTGAATATATTAGCGAGAACTTGTTTTCTCGCTACTTTAGTGAGGACAATAATCCTCGCTAATTCCTGAATCGTATGGCATGTGAAGTAATTAGCGAGGACTCAAGTTCTCGCCAATTTAGCTACGATTAAAGTTCTCGCTAATTAGCGAGAAAAGTGTCCTCGCTAATGCTTGGTTAGGTTGGCATGGTACATGTGAATATATTAGCGAGAACTTTTTTTCTCGCTACTTTAGCGAGAAGAGTAATCCTCGCTAATTCCTGAATCGTATGGCATGTGAAGTAATTAGCGAGGACTCAAGTTCTCGCCAATTTAGCTACGATTAAAGGTCTCGCTAATTAGCGAGAAAAATGTCATCGCTAATGTTTGGTTAGGTTGGCATGGTACATGTGAATATATTAGCGAGAACTTGTTTTCTTGGTACTTTAGCGAGGACAATAATCCTCGCTAATTCCTAATTTAGCTACGAATATGTCTCTCGCTAATTAGCGAGGAAAATATTTCTCGCTAATTCTTGGTTAGGTTGGGTTATTGCATGTGAACTAATTCACAAGTAATTTTGTGCTCGCTAATTTAGCGAGAACAATTGTGCTCGCTAATGTCTAATTTAGCGACAAATATATCTCTCGCTAAATTAGCTAGGAAGAAGTTCCTCGCCAAATTAAGCACAAATTAGAGAATTATGTTTTAATTATTTTTATATAATTTTAATTTTTAATATTTAAATTTTATTTACATTTAACTTTGTAAATTTAGTTAATATATTTTTTAACAAAAATTAAATAAAGTAAATTATTATTATTATTTAAATTAATTAAATTGAATTAAATTATTATTTTTATATTTAATAATATTAATTATTATTAATTATATAATAAAAACTTAGATGAACTAAATTATTGTTATTGAAATTAACTAAATTAAATTAAATTATTATATTTATATTCATTTATTAATATTAATTCTTGTTAATTATATAATAAAATAAATAAATTTCAAGAATATAATTTAGCTTGGATTACTTTTCTCGCTAATTTAGCTTGGATTCTGGTCCTTGGCAATGGTTTGTAAAGTAGTGTGAATTTTAACCATTTAGCGAGGAAATAGTCCTCGCTAATTTAGCTTGGAATGTAGTCCTCGCCAATTTAGCGAGGACATAGTCCTTGCTATTTCCTCACTGATACTTAATTATATTTAATTTTGTAAATTTAGTTAATTTAATTTTTTAGCAAAAATTAGATAAACTAAATTATTATTAATTAAATTAACTAAATTAAATTAAATTATTTTTTTATATTTAATAATATTAATTATTAATAATTATATAATAATAACAATATAGGTTGATGTATATAATTATATACCCATTAGCGAGAAATAGAGGTCCTCACAAAAATTGCTACAACTATTTTTCACTCTAAATTAGCTTGGATATTTTCTCTAGCAAAATTTGCTAGGACTATTTTCCAAGCTAAATAAAAGTATCAAACTTTATTTAGCTGGCGCCATTATTTCTAAAACTCCCTCCATTTTGAAATTATTTCACAAAATTAGCTTGGAAAAAAATTCTCGCCAATTTGGCGAGAACCAAATCCTAGCTAATTACAAAATTAGCTTGGAAAATAATTGTCGCCAATTTCAAGAGAACTTTGAAATAGGTGGCATGTGATCTACTAAATGAATTAAATGAATTAAATTGTTGTTATTTAAATCTACTAAATTGAAATAAATTATTATTTTTAAGTTTAATAATATCAATTATTATTTAATTGGATAATAAAAGGAATAAATTGTGAGAATATAATTCTTGCAAAATTAGCTAGGACAAAAGTTCTCGCCAATTTTGCGAGATCCATGTCCTAGCTAATTACCCAAAATATTTGGCGGGATAAAATAGATTTTAGCGGGATTTATTTTTTCTAAATCCATAAAACCTTATTCCCTTTTGTTTCACCGCCCACTTTCCCCTCTCTGTTTCTTTACTCATCACTTGTATTTATTGGCCTCAAGACTGAAACCGGCAGTGCTAGGTTGCTTAAAGAGTCCGATGTGCTTTCCAGGATTTCATTGGTCATAAATGTGTGCTTTCCATCCTTAGTTACTAAAATTGTGCTGTTTAGCATTCCTATTCTTTGTCTCAAGAGCCAAATATGTTGTTAAATTACTTCTCTCTACTTGAGGTTTCAGCATATTGCTGGTGTGTTTTGATCATGTAACTAATAGCCATTACATGTTTTTTTGCTTTTGCAAGTGCCCCATCTTTCAAGAGACTTCTTTAGTTTCTTTTGTTTCCGGAATCGTGTTTCTACTGCAGGGTCAAATGGAATCGTGTTTCCCATCAGGTTAGTCTCTCTCTCTCTCTCTCGTGTGAAATCTAAATTACTAGATCTAGATGGAGAAGTGAAATCTCAATCGCCACCCTTATATTTCTATTTGAAATTTATGGCTTACATTCACGGTTTGGTTTTGGGTTTTCTTTTTGCTGGGAAGTCGCTCCTATCTATTTGCAATTTATCTATACATTTTTATATTCATCCATTATGATGGAATATACTCTCTTATCTTTGGGGACATTTTTTGATGCTTGTTTGCAGAAAGCTCATGTTCAGCAATTTTTAGCCACTGAAGATGCAATTAACAAGGCTGCAGAAGCTAGGGATATGTGTCAAAAGCTTATAAAACGCTTGCATGGAAGTGGGGATGTGGTATCATCAAACCCCCTTGGTGTTGGAGGCACGTCACAGAACATGGGCAGTCTCAGGCAATTCGAGGAAATTTTACGCCTAATTTTGCATCTGTTTGTTCTTTTTAGTGTTTATCATATTTTTAGTCTCAGGCTTTCGGTTATTGAAATCCTCATCAGTTGTGTGCCTTTTTTAGTGTTTATCATATTTTCTTTATTAATTCACTATTTTTAATTTTAGTTACTTGTATGTATTTAGTGATTTAGCTTTTAGTTTGAATAACTACTGAGTGGCAGGGTGTATTCGATTTGGATACCCTAAATTATCTTTTATTTGTTAAACTGATGGTAACTTTGTGCAATAATGACATGTTTTAAATGACATCTATAACACTTGTTTTGCTTATCAAATGCTGCTTTTTGTTTACATTTTCTTTGATGGTAAAGTTGAAAACTATGTGTTGTATAGCTCTTTGCTTTCTAGCTTTTGCAGATTATGTTCTATGCACATATTATTTCTCCAACTGCATCCCGTTCTCTAATATGGAACTCCTATATTATTATTATTATTATTATTATTATTATTATTATTATTATTATTATTATTATTATTATTATTATTATTATTATTATTATTATTATTATTATTATTATTATTATCAACGTCTTTGAAGTGAGTTTTTTGCAGTTTTGGTGGTTTTAAATGGGGTCTTTCATGGGTTTTTCTTGCATATTCATATTAATAGTTTGTTTCTTGTTTTTGATTTAACTTGTGTATAATTTTTTTTAAGTCATGTTTCAATTTGGTTGAGGTTGGGTGAATGTTGATAACTTACTGTAAAAAAAATAAACCATGTAATGCCATTATGCATGTGTAAAGTAGTTGCTTTTTGCTGCATGTTATTCTTTATCAGAATACACAAAAATCATATTCAATTTTTTATTTATTTTAGACCTTCTTTTATGGATGTATCCTCATTTTTCTTATTCAATTCATTTTTTTTTCTTTGGTCCCCTCTAAATGTAGTTGTATAAGTAGAATTTCATTTTTTTGTTTATAAGTTTTTGTATTTGCTAGCATGTCTACATTATTAGGAAAAAGATGCTGAACCTTCATCTTTCATGAATTTGTTAAAAGTTTAGTATTTTGTTTGCAAATTTTTTAATACAAGAAGTTGATACTATAGTTCATCATATTAATATTGATTTTTTTTGAGCTGAGAGCTGAATTCTGTTCCTATGATCTAACAATAATATATGTTTGCAGGTCGGAGTCATGTAACAAGGTGGGAAAGTTCTCTGGTTGAGGTTATTTATCTAGTTTTTTTGTTAAATTTTATTTTCCCATTAATTACTATTATTTTGAATCAAACTTTGATTTTAACTTGCATAAGTATTTCAGGAAGTCCAACATTTTAATCACATCCTTTGCTTGTGATATGACCTTATACCAGAAAATGTTGTTTCTTATGTGGCTGCAGGTTGATGTAGTGGTTACAACTGCTGGTGGCATAGAAGAAGATCTTATAAAATGTCTTGCTTCCACATATAAAGGTAACTATCTTACATTAATATACTCCCTGGTTTATATATAAAAAAAAGCAGTGCAGATTTTAATGATTTTTGTTAATAAATTGATGTCTTTTTATCTAATAAAATAGGTGTCTGTATTTAAAATTAACTTCTAAATTTGCTAGTTAGAACTTTCATTTGGGTTTGATGCCACTTAATTTTGATGCCAAAATAAAATGAGTGACATGATATTTGTTGTGGAACCAGACTAGATTTTCTGTTTCCTGGTTGCAAATGAATAATTTTTTCAAGTCCACTTTGACCGTACCTTTTCCCCTCCAATTGTCAAAGTTTAGTAATTTTATAAATTATCTAACTGTGAGGATCTAATTTTTATGCTGCTTTTCACTTCTTAACTGTGAATCCTGCAGAGTGAAACATGTAGCTAGGTAGCCATTCAAATTTGAGATTTCATACTTCACAAAAACTAAAAATGCTTTGTATGTGTATTTTACCGAAGATGTTAATTCTATGCATGAGATAGTCAACATGCATACTTCTCCTTTTCTTTTGGATGGTTTTATTTTACTGGGTTTTTTTTGGTTGTTTGCTGCTTCGTCTCTCCTTCCTATTAGTTAATGTTAAATATATTAATTTGTTACCTTAGCTTATTAATTAGTTATTTGGTTGCTTCTTGTTTGTTTTGTCACTTGTATAATTAATTTATCTTTGAGAATTCTTTCTTTGCATTTGAAATCATCATGTTCTATGGAGCACAATGAATTGGATCCAACTAACGTAACTACTCTCTATGCTATGATTATTAATTGACCGAGGTATCACAAACTGAGGCAATTTCAGCCATGTGATGGGAGAGATTGTTGCATGAGCAAATTCAGAAGCAACCAATTATGAAAGATTTGTTGTTTGAATCATTGTTTCATGGAGGTTGAGGTAGACAAAATGTGAGTTTTTCCTTACTCTCTCCTGTACAAAACTTTTGTGTCGAATGAAAAGGAACAATAACAAATTAATGAGAGCTTAAGTTTATTTGATATACTTAAGGATTTAGATTAATCTATCAATCTTGTTGCCATTTCCATGTTCAGAATTTTTTTTTTCATTTATAAAGTTGCTTTCTATTATAAGGAACACAAACATTGAAATTATGCTCTTCCCGCCTTAATAATTTTTTGGTGTAATTGTTATATGTTCCATTAATAATTGATTAGCTGAGAATTGGGTGAAGATTATGAATTGCTTAGCTGAAAGTGATGTTTGCTCTAAACTTAATAGGAATTATGTCACTCCTGATCAGTTCTTTATGGCTCATATTTCTCCTCTTCAGGTAATTATCTTGCTTCTGCTTTTGCTGTAGTTTGAGTTTGAAGTCCGGGATAAAGTAGGCTATAGAGAAATTGATGAACGTCACCATGCAAAGCTAATGTAAAGAATGTCTTAAAAGGTGCAACTAGCTTATGCGCATTTATAGTCATAATTTTTTTTGTCTTTGCATTACCTCCTGAGTATAGGAGACTCATCATATATGAAGTATATAGGTCATATTTTGCTTTTTTATTGTTACTATTGTATTTAATCATCTATATGTAGGTCATATTTTACTTTTTTTTGTATTTAGTCAAGTTATACAAACACTGGTGAGATGTTCAAGATCAACAATTAGAAGATCAAGTTCTAATAATGACACTGGATGGAGTTCTTCGCTATCTGCAATCAATTACTACACAATTATAGGAACTAAAAGCAACTGGCATTTTATGAGTTATTTATGATTTTTAATTGTTACTATTATATATGGATGTATTATTTTGGATATATTATTAGCAATGTTATACACTTGTAAATAACAATTTATTAATTAATATATATGTTTTTATATTAAATATTGAGTGAATATAAATTTATTATTTTTTAGTTTATTATTTAAATAATAAAATTTTCATATTAAATTAAGAAAACAAAAAATTTCATATTAACATTTAGCAAGGATAAATTCCATGCTAAATTTAGCAAGAGCAATATTTGTCACAAAATGCATGTTAAAATTTAGCAAGGAACTTGTCCTAGCTAAACTTTAGCGACAATTTAGTCATCGCAAAAGTTAACGAGAATTAAATCTCTCACAAAACTTAGCGAGGATTAAAATCCTCGCTAAAGTTAGCGAGCACTAAATCCTCGCTAAAGTTAGCGAGGATTAAATCCTAGCAAACGTTAGCGAGGACAAAAATCCTCGCTAAAGTTAGCGAGGATTAAATCCTAGCAAACATTAGCAAGGACGAAAATCCTCGCTAAAATCAGCTAGGACGACTTTTGTTACAAAATTTTTGTCCTCGCTAAATCGTCGCTAAACTGATTTAGCGACGAAAAATCATCATTTAGCGAGGAATTTTGTCCTCGCTATTTTGCATTTTTCTTGTAGTGCCTATGCTGGTTTGAAGAGGAAGACATAGAGTTTCAGGTTGGAGATCGAGTGTTCCTGAAAGTATCTCCGTGGAGGAAAATCTTGAGATTTGGAAAGAAGGGCAAGTTGAGTCCTAGATTTATTGGCCCTTATGAGATACTTCAACGAGTGGGTCTCGTAGCTTATAGATTGAAGTTATCTTTGGCACTAGAAAAGATATATGACGTGTTCCACGTATCTATGCTCTGTAGATATAGGTCAGATCCTAGTCATGTGGTTACACCAGAAGAAATCCAAGTCGCAAATGATATGACTTATGAAGAAGAACCTGTGAAGATCTTAGCAAGAGAAGTCCGCCAACTTAGAAACAAGCAGATTCCACTAGTGAAGGTATTGTGGCACCACCATAACATTGAAGAAGCTACTTAGGAACTAGAAGCAACTATGAAATATCAATATCCCCACCTCTTCAATACAGGTAAATTTCGAGGACAAAATTTCTTTTAGTAGGGGAGAATTGTAATGGCCTCAACAATGGTCTGGCCATAAACAGTAAATTTCGATGGTGAATAGTGCACTCGAACCGTAAATCGGACCCGAAAGTGAAAAATATTTTATTTGACCATCGAAAAGTATTGGTCATGGTGAGTCCGGGGTTGAAATTTGAAGTGAAATTGAGGTCAAATAGGCCGCCAAAAGTCAAAATTTCGAAAAAGGTAGCGAGTCAATTTCCTTGGTAGTGAAGATGACTTGATTTTGTATAAATTTTTCAAAATAGCAAATAAACTCTAAAAATTTCCAGATTTTGTAGTTCTCAATGAAATTTCATGTAGAATATTTTGGTATAAAAAATAAATTTTTCGGTGATATCGACAGTTGTCGAATCGGACTAGTTCAGTTGAATTGGACCAGTAACGGACTCCGATTAAGCCAAAATTTTGTGCACTACCTATTTTTGATGTGATAAGAATTATGAAATCAAAATTGAAGTGAATTGGAGTTGGGAAGTGGGAGATTTTAATTAGGGCCCTTGAATTTTGGTTATTAGGCCTTGAATTAAAAGGATTAAGCCCATTTAACTTGGCCCTTATTTTGGCCCACTAGAAGGGAGTATAAAAGGCTGGGAGTCTGTAAATTTCTAGCATATTTCAGCCATTTCTTATCCCTCTCTTTGGCCGACCCACCTCCTTTTTCTTCTTCTTAGATTTTCTTCTTAAATCTCTTAGATTTCTCCCTAATTTCCATCATCCCAACTTTAATTCTATTCCTTGTGATTGGTAATTATATGAATAGTAACCTGAGATAGTTATAGGTCATCGGACACCTAAGTTAAATTTATAATATTAAGCATTGGTGTTACTTAAAAGTTAAATAAAAAAAATTTTACCGGTGTGCACGCACTATTCTGTTAGATCGAAGTGATAAGGGTGTTACAATTTAACCTAATTAATCCTAATAAATCCCTAAAACAAAATGGTTGCCCCAATCCTGCGTTTTTGGTATTGGAGCCCGAAAAAGGATAGTAGGCACAGGCAGTTTCGTTCTATTTTTTCTTTTTTAGGCCTGGTGAGGTAGTATGAGCATACCTTGGTTAAATTTTGAACCTCAATTTCTTTGGGAATTTACTTAGAGTGGAGTTATATTAGCATTAGTAGAAATATATTAGAAGCAGGAAATTGTCTTAGATATATTAGAAGAAGTATTATCTAGCGAAATTGAATTAGATAATTAGAGTCTTTCTTAGAAAATTATTCTAATTAAGATATCCAACTGAGTATATTTAGTTGAGAAAAATTTAAAGAGAATTTTGAGACTGTGCTTGGAGCGATGAAACGTTGGTCAGCCCTTGGAAGCCAAGATGGTGTGTTGGTGGTCCCTATAAGCTGGGTGGTTCAATGATTCGCACATGTTTCATTCTTGACTTCTCTTTGAATTTAGCTTGATTAAATATATTTGGATGTATAGATTAAATAGAATATTTTTTTATTAAAGATTCCAGATCTAGTTCAACTAGCAAAGATAATATTAGAGAGTTAGATGAAATAAATTTTGTAGAAATATATATTGAAAAAGTAGAGAATGATTTATTTGATTGGACTATACCTAAACAAGATATTCGAACAATATATTTAATAGGCACTTTTGAATTTTTTCATGATTATTCTATTAAGCAAACAAAACAAATAATAGTCATTAATCAGGAACATGAATCTTTATTATTTGAAGCAAATAGAGCCTATTCTAATATTCAAATTTCAAAAAGGCTTAAATGGGATGAGATTACTAGATCAGGAAATTGGAAACTAAAAGAAGTATGTGAACCTAAACCAATTAACATTAATAATCAATTTTAAAGAATATTAGAACATAGTGATGGATCAGTTCAAATAAATTTTTTCTTAGAAAATAATCAATCAAGTAGTTCTTCAATATATTCAAATAATAGACCTTTAATATCAAAATCATTATCTACAAAAAATTTATAATTAAAAGGGGTTGATTTTAATACAAGTATTCCTAGGCCATTATACACTGAAGAAAAAGATAGTGAATATTCAGTTAGCCCAACTAGATCTCAAATGGAAGTATTTTCTCAAATTAATTAATAATTTAAAAATAACTAATTTTCAGATAAATAAAGAATTTTTAAGAAATGATTTAAAAGCAAAATATAATAAGCAGAAAGCTGAATGGTATTTCAATAACTTTTCTCAAGCCGACTTAAGCAATTTTAGATGTTTATGGTATAAAGATATGGAAGATAAACAAGTTAACATTTCTTTATTTTTGAGGTTTGAAAATTATTGTTATTATAATAATATAGATTATCCATTTGAAAAAGAAATAAATGTATCTTCAAAAATAGGTAAACAATGAAACACCTTAGAAGAAAAATCAATATTATCTATACATCCTCCATTAGAGTGTATTCAAGTAAAAAATAAAGAAAAAACCTATTTTGTTGAACCATTTAAAGAAATAAAAGTAGAAAATAAAGAAGTAGGAAAAGATTTACAACATGTAATATTACAAAATAATTTTTCAAATCAAATATTAGATATTATAGCTAATCAGTTAAATAGAGTTGAAGAAATAGTATAAACACCTAAGTCACAAACAGAAATAGGACAAACATCAAAAAGAGTGGTAGAAAAATCACCTATTGAATTAGAAACTCCATTATTTAAACCATTTGAATTCTCACCAGGAACAATTATTAAGCTTAAAGATAAAGACCCTATATTAATAAAAATAGAAGAAAAAATAGCAAAGTTAAATAATAAGGATAAACGGATTATGACTATAGACGAAGAAACTATGTCTGAAATAGAAACTCCATCAGAAGTAGAAAATTTAGAAGAATAGTTTAAGCCAAATAATGAGGATGAATTATCAATTAAAAAATTACATTTTAATACATATACACCTAGACCAAAAACTTAAAATTATTATCCTAGACCTACACCTCCAGATACTCAATATGAAGAAACTAGATATCAATTAGAATACAATGGTAGATCTTTTTACGAATGGAATATATATGGTTTATCAGAATATCAAATATTAAATTTATTACAGGAAATGACTATGGCAGCTAGTGCTTATAAATCAAAAGGAAATAATGAAACAACAATATCTCAGCTGTTAATATCAGGATTCACTAGGCAGTTAAAAGGTTGGTGGGATCATTATGTAACAGAAATAGATAAAAATTTTATATTAACAGCACATAAAAGAATTATGAAGGTAGAAAATAGTATTTAACTAAAAACAGAGCAAGATGATATAATAAGTACTTTAATATTTGTAATAGCTAAAAATTTTATAGGAGATCCTCATTTATATCAGGAAAGAGGTTCAGAAATTCTTCAAAACTTAACTTGTCCAAGATTAAACGATTTTAGATGATATAAGGATTTATTTTTAACTAAAGTAATGACTAGAATAGATTGTAATAATATTTATTGGAAGGAAAGATTTTTAACAGGATTACCTAAGTTATTTGCAAAAAAAGTAAGGAGTAGATTAAAAAGCGATAACAATGGTATGATACCTTATAATGATTTAACTTATGGATAATTAATAAATATATTTAAAATAAAAGGATTATCAATTTGCACTTATTTAAAATTAAAAGCCAAACTAAAGAGAGATAGTGCAGTATGAAGAAAAGAATTAGGATAATTTTTGAGCAATATGGTTATCAACAGATTAGAGCACCATCAGCTACTAAAAGGAAAATAAAACCTAAAAGAAAAAAAAATATATATATATAAGAAAAAGATATAAGCCAAAACAAAACTATAATCAGGAAAAAGCCATTAAGAAAAAATCAAAATATAGATGTATATATACATATATGTGTGTGTGTATTTTGTTGCTAAATCCAATCAATGTAGATTCGGCGAATTGGTCAAAATTAGCAATGGAAATTGTTTTTCTGTTGCTTAAATTAGCAACTAAAGTTTTATTTCGCTGCTAAATTCACCCGCCAATAAAAAAAATCATGATAGTGAAATTATATGTGTTTGTGTGTGTGTGTGTATGTGTGCATATATATATACATATATGTATGTGTGTGTGCATATATATATGTGTGTGTGTGTATGTGTGTGTGTGTATGTGTGCATATATATATATACATATATGTATGTGTATGTGCATATATATATATATGTGTGTGTGTGTGTGTGTGTGTGTGTGCATATATATATACATATATGTATGTGTGTGTGCATATATATATGTGTGTGTGTGCGTGTGAGTCCAAAACAGAGAAAATTGAGAAATCAATTTGATTATGCATCAAAAGTTTGATTGACAAATTTCAAATTTAATGCTCACCCTTTTGCTGTAAAAAAAAATAAATATCCATATAACCATCGCATATAAGTGGACATAGATTTATATTTATTATCATAAGTTCAGACTTATTTAATTTCTAGAATAAGTTGAAATTTATTGAACAACCAGTTCTATTCATTGGGATGCTAATTTTCATTTGATTCTAGATAATTATGTGATCACACATAATGAGTACATAATTAATTATGATACATGAAGAAAAAAGATCAATTTCACTAGTTTTATAAGTAAATTATATTTAGTTATATATATGGTATAATAAGATTACTAGTAAGAAAATACAATTATAATATAATATGATTGTAATTGAAAAAATAAAATTAAAAATTATAATGTCCCTGCAAATTTTCGTTATTTTATCTTTATATTCAATGATGGTTTGGTAAATATATATGATTAGATTTTTTAATAATTTAACATTTTATCAAAATTTTATAAAATAAAAATAAATTAAAAAAATTTTCATAATTATTTTAAGTGAAATAATAAATTTTATATTATTATTTTACAAATATTTATTTTTATCAATTTTCATAATGTAATTATATAATAGTTATAACAAATAGTTTATTATTATTATTTAAAATATAAATTTTCTAAATAAATAACTTTAGATTTTGGGATAATTGATAAAAAATAATTATCAAATCATAATATAATTTACAAATTTCTGTTCCAAAATAGAATATTAATTTTATATGGTCTATATTAAAATTATTTGAAATCATACATAAGTGATGTGACTAAAATAAAAAAATAATTTTTTTATTTACAATGGATTAGCGATTATATAAATACATCACTAATCTTATTTACTGAAATCTATAATATTAGCGACATATAACTTTTAGACACTAAACCATCGTAAAAAGTGGCATTATATTTTTCCTCAAAAATTAGTGACTAAAACTTTCATCACTACATTTTCTGGAACTAATTTTATGAATAAAAAATTTTAAAAATTATCGACGGTACTGTTGTCACGAATCCCGTTGCAAAACATATATTTTTCGCCAATAATTAGGGATTGTTTATTTGTTTACATCGCTGCTTCATCGCAAAAAAAAAAAGAAAAATAACCTTCCCAGGATGTAATTGGAAAACGGTTATGAAACCATCGCAAATTTGCAATGAAAATTAAGTTTTCGCTAATTTTAGTCTCATATTTATATTTTTTGTAGTATTACTAGATGGAGGAATAGGGTGATGGAGATGAAAAAGAAACATAAGACTGCTGATCAAATCAGGTTATTTATTCGGAATGCAAGTCCATACTGGAGAGATAGTTTACAGATGAAGGGTCTAAAAGACTATGAGTCCTTAAAGGATTTAGCCATAGAGGCTGAAGGAGAGTACTTAACCAGAAGGGCTAATAGCGAGAATGCAAGGAGGAATTTGGGCAATAATAAGGCTACTAGGAATAGTAATAGGCAGAATGAAGCTGAAAGATTGTAGAGGTGTCTGCTATAGAGGCTAGTCAAAGGCACTATTATGACCTAGGTAAATCATTGTCATGGATTCTAAATAGGTTGGTTAAAGAAGGAAAGCTCCAGCCTTTACCATCGAGGCCTACAAAGGTCAGAGGTTGCCTTACCATAGAGAAGACCGGTATTATGCTTACCATCAGCATGTGGGGTACCTGGCTAATTATTACCGCACTCTAAGGAATAAAATTCAGGATTTGATAGAAAGTAAGCAAATTTTAAATCTTGAGAAGAGAGATAAGAAAAATAAGGGTGGTTACAATTTTGTGCCTCCTTTGGTGTAAACGATTGGATCAAGCTTACATGAGTGGTATGTGTTGAAGGTTTGTATGGGAATGAGTATATGGCCATTACTCGACGCGCCTCTAAAGTAACAGAGCTAGTTGAATGAAATCGACTAATTTCTATGATTGACTATTAGGATACTCCTACAGAGAGTGAGGAAAAAGGAACATTGGTGCCCATTGATATCTAGAGTTTAGCCAGTGAGTGTGAGGAGGAAGTAGAGGAAGAAAAGAAGGTGAAAGTGGTCATAAGGAGTGGAAGGGTGGCCTCTAAGGTTGAAAAGCAATTGGCTCCTGCTGGAGTGCCTATAGATAAGAAGGTTAGGGATGATCAAATAATCAAGCAGTTGAAAAAGACACCAGCTCAGATAGGTATCCAGATTTGATGAGGTAGTCTCTTTTGTACATGCAGAAAATGGTTGAGGCTTTAAGCGAGTCTACTGTGGCTACCACTATTTCGCCTTCAGAGTTATTAGACTTGGTTAGGGGAGGAACAAATGAAAATGTGGTGTACTCTAATGCTAATTTACCTGCAGAAGAAAGGGACCATAATCATCCTATTTACATTAAGACTCAGGTTAATGGCAAACACACAGCCTATGTGATGGTGGATAAGGATTCTATGTGCCCCTTGGTAGCAATCCTAGCCTTTGGATTAAGTGAGAGTATGCTAAGTAAGTCTGACCAAACTATTTGTACCTATGATAACTCTAAAAGGCAAGTTGTATGAACCCTTGAGGCAGTAGTGAAGATAGGTACCATCGAAATTGAAGCTAAGTTTGTAGTCTTGCATATTCCAGCTAATTTCTCTGTGCTTCTTAGATGACCATGGTTTTATAAATTGGGTGGAGTTACATCTAATCTGTATCAAATGGTCAAGATTCTCCATGAAGGTTAGGTAGTCACTATCAAAGCTGTAAGAGAGAATCAACTGTTTATCCTTGAGATATCCAAGCAACTATTTAACAGGTTTCATATGGCGATTATTAGTGATGAAGACAAGAAGGGTAGCTTTCCTAACAACCACTAAGTCATCAATATATTGATGAAGATGAATTTTCTGCCAGGTGCTGGTTTGGTCAAGAATTTCTAAGGGACTCAGACTATCATAATTGTCAAGGGACAGAAAGGTAAGAAGAGGTTAGGCTTTGCAGGTTCCAGTAAGAAGAAGAAGGAAGCAATGAAAGGGGTTTCTCATATTTCTTAGATTTTCATGCCAACTTTGGGTCTTTGCTTATTCTGTTGAGATAATGAGTGTTAAATGATAGGGGGTGAGCTGGTGCCAGGATTTGAGCTGTTCAATGATGTCTTCAATTGGGAATAAGGCATTATCAAGCTAGTCGAAGGTTTTTAGGATGAAGAGATCTTGCTGCACCATTCTGCTTAGGACAAAGAAGTGCCAGAAAAGGCTATGATAGAGAAGTTGCTCAACACCCAACTAAAAGGCAAGGAGAAGATGGGAGCTGAAAAATCACCCAAGGCTTATCCAGAGGTTAGAGAGATATCTAATGCTAACAAGATTGAAGGAGATGTTTTTATTGATATTGTTTATGTTCCTGAGCTTTCTGATGAGAATGATGTTTGCTCTTTTGATTACATTAATGAGATGAATAATTTTACTTGTGTGTTATTTCTTCTGATTTCAATATGCATGATCATGATCATAAAGCATTCATATTTGACATTAACTCAACTAACACATGTTTATTTACCCTCGAAACAAAAGAAAATCCAAAAGAAATTTTACTAGAATCAGATATACTCCTGAAGAGAGAAAAATTTGATAGAATATTTAAAAAGTATGAAAAATTCTTTGCCAAAACCTATGAAGACATGCCAGGAATAGATCAAGAAGTTGCTGAGCATACCATTCCAACATATCCTGGGTATAAGCCAATTAAATAGAAACTTATAAAGCTTAGGCCAGAATGGGCTGAGAAGGTTAAAAACGAGGTCAGGAAGTAGATAGAGGCTAAATTCATAGTTGAAGTCCAATACCCTACGTGGTTAGCAAATGTTGTCCTTAGGACAAAGAAAGATAGAAGAGTTAGGGGTTTATGTAAACTATAAAGATCTAATAAGGCTTATCGTAAAGATGATTTCCTCTTGCCTCATATAGATGTTATGGTTGATAGTGCAGTAGCTTATCCCATGTATAGTTTTATGGATGAATATACTGAGTTTAACCAGATTCTGAATAAGATAGTGGATAAAATCGAAACAACTTTCATAATTGAATAAGGTACATATACTTATCAGGTCATGCCTTTTGGACCTAAAAATGAGGGTGCTACCTACCAGAAGATGGCAACCAAGATTTTAGATGACTTGATTTATAAAAAAGTGGAGGTGTACATAAATGACGTGATGATTAAGTTAATCACTAGAGAAAGGCATTTTAGGGCATTAGAGAAGTTTTTCCAGAGGATTAGCATGTATAACCTTCACCTCAACCCTAAGAAGTGCATCTTCAGGATTACTTTAGGTAAATTGTTGGCTATATGGTGAGTTAAAAAGGTATAAAATTACATCCTGATAAGGTAAAAGCCATTAGGAAGATGCTAATGCCCCAGAAAGAGAAAGAAGTTAGAGGATTCTTAGGTAATATTTAGTATATAAGAAGGTTCATAGCCAAGTTGATGTCAATATACAAACCATTATTCAAGCTAATAGGAAGGATTAACCAATGGTTTGGAATGAAAACTGTCAGAAACCATTCAATACTGTCATGGAATATTTGCTACATCCATTAGTATTAAGATCACCTTAAGTAGAAAAACCTCTAATGCTATATCTGGTAATAGAAGATAGTTTAGTAGGGGTCATAATGGCACAAAAGGATGACTTTGGGGTTGAGTATGTAGTGTACTACCTCAGTACAAAGTTCCTCCCCTATAGGGTAAAGTATATAAAATTTGAAAATATCTAATTGTCGGTAATATTAGCATAAAAAATAGCTGAGACACTACTTTCATTCTTACATAATACAAGTTATGGCAAAAGAGAATCCTCTTAGATACTTGCAAGAAGTGCCTTCATTGTTAGGAAAGTTGGGAAGGTGGTTGATTCTCCTGCAAGAGTTTGACATAGAGTACATCACTAAGAAAACCATTAAAGGGAGAGTGGTGGTAAAGTTCTTAGCTAACCAGCCATTAAAGGGTGAAAAGATGATATATGAATTCCCCGATGAAAATTTTGCAGCCATAACAATTCAAGGTGGGCATATGTACTTTGAACAAGTTGTGAATAGCAAAGGTGCACGAGTAAGAGTTATTCTTGTCACCCTAATAGGAGAGAAGTTACCATAAGCTATGAAACTAAGGTACAAAGCCATGAATAATGAAGTAGAGTATGAAGTTTGCATTTTTGGGTTAGAAGCCTTGCTAGCTAGAGGATCAAAGTTTGCAGATGTATTTAGGGATTTAGCTTCGATGGTTTATTAAGTAAAAGGTGAATGTTCAGTAAAAGAATAGTGTTTAATGCCCTATCTTAGGTACCTAAAGGTTTTGAGCAGTCAGTTTGAGCTTTATATGTCCGGATATGTGCCTAGAGAAGAAAACCAGATAGCAAATGCTTTGGCTACTTTGGTATCAATATGGGATAATCCAAAAGGAGTAGTTATGAAGTATGTGTTAATTTTGAGTTTTGACAAACCACGCTTCGTAAAGGAGCAGATTATGGATATTGAGGTGAGTGATTGAAAGCCTTTGTACTTTGACATCCAAAATTATCTAGAAAAGTTAGTGTTCCCTGAAGAAGAAACCGAAAAGAATCAGAGATTGATTCATAAACTGTCCACCCAATTCATTATTATAATAGTTATTTATAAGAGACAGTCTTATGGGATTCAGCTGAGATGTTTGGATGAAAAGAAAGCCAGAAAGGTCATGAAAGAAATGCAATTGGAGTGTGTAGAGTTCATGTGAATGATTTAGCCTTAGCGAAGAAGATTATGGGATAAGGTTTCTTTTGGCTCATAACAGACACTGATTATTCCAAGTATGTCAACAAATGCCAGTCATGCCAATAGTATATGGACCAAAGGCATTTACCTATCTCTGAGTTGTGCAATCTCACATCACCATTGCCATTCATTGCATAGGGAATAGATATTATGGGGATGATCCATCCGCCTACCTCTAATGGATGTAGATTTATAATAGTAGTTATCGATTACTTCACCAAATAGGTAGAAGCAAAATCTTTCAAAAAGCTAAATGCATGGGATTGGCTAAATTCATTAAGAAGAATTCGATATGTAGATATGGCTTGCCTCATCATGTGGTAAAAAACAATGGGCGACAATTTTCAGGTAAAACCAAACAAATACTCATCAAGTATGGGGTTCAACATCACAAGTCTTCTCCGTACAGACCTCAGGTAAATAGAGCAATTGAAGCAATTAATAAGAATGTGAAAAGGATTTTGGCTACGATGGTTTGAACTTACAAGGATTGGGTCGATAAGCTATCCTTTACATTATAAGGTTATAAGAACATAGCTAGAACCTCAACAGGGGCCACTCTTTTTTCCTTAGTGTATGGAACAGAAGTTTTACTACCAATAAAAATTGAGCACAGGTCTCTGAGGGTTGATTTGGAAGCTAAGGTTCCAGAAACAGAATGGGTTAGATAAAGACTATCACAGCTTAATCTACTTGATAGGGATAGAATGAGGGTATATTATCACAATCAAGTTTATAAAAAATGGCTTACTCTCTCATTTGGAAAGAAAGTTACGAAGCACTCGTTGAGAAAAGGGGATTTAGTGTTCAAACAGATGAGGCCAGTGATCTCAAATATCCAAGGCAAATGCAAGCCCACATAGGAAGGACCTTTTGTGCTTAAGAAGTTGTTATCTAAAGGTGTCGCTATTTTATTAGATAGTGATGGCAATGAGTTCAGAGAACCTATGAATGTTGACATATTGGAAAGGTTCCATGGTTAAAGACTAAAAAAGAAAAAGAAGAGAATAAATACCTCGCGGGTTAAAAATAAAAAAAAGGTGGCCTTGCTAAAATTAGGCTCCTTGCTTGGGTGAAAATTGAAAAAAGGTATCCTAAAAAAGAAATTAGAGGCTGAGAGAAAATAGTCAACCCAGAAAACCCAAGAGGGTTGATTAATGATAGGAGTTATGATGCTTGTAAAATTTTATTTCAAGATTGAATAATATGTGTCATTGAGGTAAGGTTAAATGTTGATCATATTTATTGAAATCAGAAATAAATGTCATGCATGTATTCTTTAATGTCATCTAAGTATTATAAAATTATAGCATTTTTCAGTCACATGTTCAATAAAAGCAAAGCCATTGTCTATGAAAATGTCTAATCTAATCTATCTATATCACATCTCTCTCTCTCTATCCAAGTACCTCAAGTGGGAAAGTTTTTTATCAATAACTGGACTAGAGATCCATTACTTGTATGAGTCAAAGGTGATAAAGTCATAAGCACTAGCACCAGGAATGGCAGTCTTCATACTGTAGATGTATGATCATGATATAGCTCATAAGATAAGTGCCTGTGTCTCTAACTTAAGGAGGAAGCTCTGATAATAGCTATAGCTTCTCTTGAAGCTAAACCTAAAAAAAGCCACTGGGGTGAGTTGGATCCATATCAAGCAAAAATAAGGCATAAGAATATGCGAAAATTTGAAAGGACACATATTTCAATAAGAAAAGCTAGTATGAAAATCCACAAGGGGCATAATACCTTCAAAATTAAAGACACACCAAGAGAGGTAAAGGGCTACCAGTAAGAAAAGAGTTAGGGTTATGGTGAACTGCATCAACGCCAATGATGGTCTTTGCTACAATTGAAAGAAATGGGTTTCGTCCCTGATATATGTCATTTATTATGCTAAATAGTTCATAATTTGCAATCAATAGGCATCAAGTGAAGTAACGGAGTAGTACCGCACCAAAATGGAAAGTAGGAATGTCATCAAAGTCAATCAAGACATCAATCAGTGGTTCCAACTAAAATGTCTTCCCGTAAGGTACTAAACCCCTAGCCTCAAAAGGAAGGATGCTTAGGGCATGGACCACCTATCTGGGATAGCTAACCACATGAGAAGGCAAACATGATTGAATGTGGAGATCGAATTTGACACATGTCATGGTAGCAAACTCTTTAGACAAAGGATATAACTCCTGATGAGTAAATCTAAATACATAAAGCCTCAGATCCTAGTACTGGGTAGTAACAAGCAGCAGATTCTTATGTAAAAACACTCTACTTAAGAATCTCAAGCTAAAGTATGAAACCAAACGACAATCCTCCTAGGTTCTTGAGTCATCTAATAGCCGGTGTAATTTTACAATTCCAGTTGTCATGGTAACAAAATTTTCTAAGCAGTCCAAGTATAAAAATAATGAAGACAAGTAAATGACTAAAAGAAAAATAAATAAAGAAAGAAAGAAAGAAAAAGAAAAGAAGAGGATAAAGAAGAATACCTTATAGAATCCTCTTAGAAGGTGAAAGGTTAAAGGCATGGAAATCGAGAAAATCAAGCATTATTTATAAAAAGTGATAAGGGATGCCCATCCCTCACCATAAATCACTCATTTGCATATCCCATGAATTACACATACATATTATTACATTTACCTTTGTTTGTATTTTGTAGGGAGTCTAAAAGCCTAATGACTAGGATAGTCAACTTTGGAAGGCCCAAAATGCGAAAAGTCACATATCTCGAGAGGCACAACAAATTTCTAGGGGTGTTTTGAACTTTTGAATATCCGTGTTTGTTAAAAGGTGGTAAAAACCTATAAATATTGTAAATTAATATTGTAGCTCATAAAAGGGTGTGAATGATGTTGTAAATTAATTTTAGATAGATAGTAAATGAAAAATCGATGAAAACGATCAAAAAAATCAAAGAAAATGGAGTTAAAATGTGAAAATTAGTAGAAAATTAAGATCAAAGAGCATTTTGGTCATTTTGGCCTAAGGGACAGGATGGACCATGATCTTGTGTATTGCTAGAGATAGAAGGGCTTCCCATGCCTCGCTCAATTCCAGCCATATAAAGTTTGTCTTCTTCATTTTCTAGTAAAATCATCATAACTTCCATTTTCAAAGCTTTTTTTTTTTTGAGTGTTTCTCGTTCGGCTTCCATTTTTCAAGCTGTTTATGCCTGCGGCCTCCTAGGAGTGAGATGTACTTTAGGGAGCATCTTGCTTTGCTATATTTTTTCTTCAACAAGTAAGTATCATTTAATTATTTTTGTTATTTAATTTTAGTTTTATCCCTTCCTTTTGTATCTTTCTTCCTTAGTTTAGGCTATAAAACTTTAGCTTTAGGCATAATGGATGCAAGCAATTGTTATTTTATTTTTATATCTTTTTATCTTACTAAAAACCAATAATGCCTTGTAGTTCAAGTTATGTAATTTAATTGCCAAATTTGCTTTGCATGACACTATATATAATTGAAAGCCTTATGTATGAGCACATAAACCTATAATTTCCTTTTTTTTTTTGCAATAATGTATATGCGACCTTCATGTTTTAATGGCACTTTTGTACTATAATTGCACCATGCAAGCAATGATTTAAATTTATGTTGTTTGGTAGCCATGATGGCATATGGCTTGTTATGTTGTTCTAAAGGCATCTTTTGCAAAAGAGGCAGTCTCATTCCTAACCGGAATGCTGCCCAAATTTCATTAAATTTTTTATAAAATGTGTATCATCTTAATTTATGCTATTTGACAGCTTTGATGGCCTGTGGCTTGCTTTTGCAGTGTAAATGAGTTTTTATGCAGAAGGTAGTCCATTTTTAGCTGGAATGCTATCGATATTTTATCTTTCACAAAAAATGAGAAATTTAAAGGGTTAATAATTGTAATGATAGCTTATCTATTGTTTATTAAATCCTCTCTTATGTAAGGGGCAATCACATTCCTAGCAGGAATGCTACCCATTTTTTACTTAAAATATTTGTAATACATGTATTACATGTCAAATGTTCCTAATGTAGATTAGCCATAAGCATTTAGTTAAATATAGTTTTGACATTTTGACTTGCTTGCAACTTAAGCTAAACCTTGGACTAACATATGACTTTTTACAGGATGCCTTATAAGACAACACATTACCAACCATCCTAACTAATACCAGCCTACATGATCCCAACCAAGCTATGAGATACCGAGCTCTGAGCTGGGTTCAATTTAGGTAAAGCCGATTCATGTTCAGATAGTTCCTTAAGGACTTCGAGTTATTACTAGAGGCTAATAGGCTCCTATCCAGAGCAGGCTAGATAGATTTCTTTGCTTTGGCTTTTATGACCTATCTAGATCTCACTATAGAGGTCTTTGCTACTTTAAGGTATGATGGATATCAATGTTTAGACATGTAGGAAGGAGTCATCTAGTGTTGGGCCTTAAGCATTCATCACGAGGCACAGATTTGCATAGGCTATAGGACTTTCAAATGATTGGGTATAGGCACACTACCCAGACTTATGGATAGAGATAGATGGAGGGCTGTGACATTACTAGGGGCCATCTATGACTTGGATAAGGTGAAGAGTATGATGCTGGCTCTTCAGATATACAGGTACCTCGAGAACGTTTTATTTGCCTCGTACCTAGGATGTATAGGGAGTCTGGGTATCATCAATTCGGCAAATTTCACCAGTCTATGAGGCATGCAGAAGGGTCATCATATAGATATTACACGTGAGATCATCTCAACATTAACTAGGGTAGGCACCATGCCAGGGACCTAGGTATATGTAGTAGGGGTCATCAAGAGGTTAGTGTTTTTCCTTGGGGCATGAAAGGAGGATTTTGGTGATCCAATCGCAGAGAGTATTCACATAAACCTATAGGTGGTGATCACAATGAGTATAGTGGAACCTATAGAAGGGCATAAAGCACAATACAAACTGCTTACTATGCTAGAGAGATGGCAAAGATGTGGCATAGACCCTATGGTGCCAGATGCAGCAATAGAGGGGGGCGACCAAGGTCAGGTAGTAAAGGTAGCAGAGGAGGTACCAACAAAGCCTCAAGCACCCCTAAAGTAGCTAACTCAATAGGATGGCTAGGTAGATGAGCCGCATGAGTCACAAGAGCCATAAGGGGCAAGGTTAGATTCAGATTACAAGTTCAACATGTAGATTGACATGTGTGATCTATTAGATGGATCATCCTAAACATTGGTATAGCTTAGATCTCCCATTAGACATCAGAGATCATCGAACATAAGGAGGTTTTCTCCGTACAGACATCCAGGAGCATCTTTTTTATCTCTTTCACTCTATAGGCACCTGGAGGCATCTACCTTGATTACAACTCCACCTATTCCACCATCACCGGCTCAAGCATCATCAGCTCCTCCTTTTGATGATGTTTCTAAGATGTTTGTGGCCTTAAAATAGGCTAATAAATGGTAGGAACAAATAATTCTCACAGTAGTACAGTCTTTATAAGGTTTTTTATCCACTATTCAAACTTTATAGATAGAGGTATGAGGCCTCAGAGTTGACACAAAGATAGCAGGTCATAGGTCTGATGAGTTCTTATAGGTAGCGGATGAGTCTCTTACTTAGTTTAGAGCTTAAGGAACTTATATTGAGACCGAGGTTCCTAAAGCCAGATAGACCGTGATCGAGATTGATAAGGAGTTAAGGAGGTATATAGGGTGCCTGAGGAAGACCAGATAAGGTATTTAAAGAGCCATTCCAGAGCAATCTAGAGATAGGGCAGGGTTAGAGAGACTAGCAGGTGTGATAGCACAGATCCTATAGCCATTAACATCTACACTACTAGGCTTCAGGTTTGTATTTAAGAAGGCAAGAGAGCAGCCATCAGCAGCACCTCAAGCCATGGCACCAACCAGACCACCAGCTTTTAGACCACCTGCAGGGATAGCTTATCGTAGTGTACTAGGGCCCCCTCAGTAGATCATTTTGCATTTAAAGAGTTCACTTTTTGTTATGATACTCTGATGTATATAAATTTCAAAACATTTATTTACTCGATTTTTGTATATGTTTCATATTTATGGTTATTTCCAGCATTTATTTACATTTATCACTTAAAATTTAATGAATGAAAGAGATGAAATTAACAATAAAATGTATAAACTAGGTAAAAAATGATAAGATGTGACAATAAGTAACAACAAAAAGATAGAAAGATAATAAAACAAAAAAGGCCCAAAAAGGCCAAATCCAATAAGCATTTCACTAACATTTAACACTTTTTCATAGCAGGTACTAGACACTTTCATCACAGAATATACATATGTTCTTTTAACAAAAATAAGATACATGCATCCTTGTTGACAATAAGAGATTATTGAACTAAAGGCAAATGCTTGATGATGATGCACACTTGCCAAAAATCTCCCTGGTGGGACATTAAGAGAAGAGCAACCATACTTCTCAAGAAAAATATAAATCAACAATAATTTGATTCTGTATATCCTAGGCACTAATCAAATTCAACAAAGCCACTTCGATCATACATGCCTTAGATGCTAACTAAACATATTTTAGCAACACTGATTCTACAAGCCCCAAGCGCTAATCAATCTTCATCAGGTCATCATGCCCCAGGTACTAATTAGACACATTTAAGTAACCTAATTCTACATGCCTCAAGCACTAATTAGGAAAAACCTTCTTTCTTATCTCAATTTTGCATACCTCGGGAGCCGTATTTGATGGATTTAGTCTCAAAACCTAATTTTACATGACTTAGGTGCTAATCAGGAATTCCAAGTAACCAACCAAGAGATTTGTTGCCTCAGGTATGCTTTTTTTTTTCCCTTTAACTCTGAATTTTAGCTCAATTTGGCACCAAGACACCAGCTTTCTAAAATTTAGGGCAATTATAGACACCGTTACCTAAGGTAAACTAGATCAAGATTACTCGACGATAAGGATACAATATATTACAAATAGCAAGTTTGGATCCTGAGGCTCCGATCATGAATTTCGAGCATTTTTCAAAAGAATTTCATGCATTTCCAAATGTTTACAAATGATTTCAAGTGTATTGCCAAATTATGCATAAAAACCTAAGTTAAGACCTTCAGTGGTGACAAACGACCGTTTGTCACCTAAAAGGTGCTCATTTGTTGGTCTCTCTCTCTTGTATGGTCCAAATAGAGGGAAATTTGGGAAAATTATAGGTTAGTGATAAGATGGCATCCCCACATTGAGGGACAGTCGTCTTTAGCACAAAACCTAGAATTTTCCATGTTTTTTATATTTTGAAAAAAGTTGTTTTGATTTTAGGGAGATTTCTTTTGGATTTGAAGGATTTAATCTCCATATTTAAAGAGTTTTGAGGAAAAATTCAACCCAAAACTCTTTCTCAAGTATAAAATAAAAAAAACCTAGGATTTGCCATGGGAGGAATTATATTTTTGAGAAGCCACCATTAGAGAAAAATAATTAATTTCTTTCTCTCTCTAAACCTTATGCTCTAGCAATTATTTTTGAAACACACATAGATAAATGAATTTCATATATTTTTTAGAACAACAATCACAAATCGGAATGAAGATCTGGACTATAATAATTGCAACGTCAAAATATCTCCTGAGGGTAATATTCTAGGCTCATTCTTACTTTCTCTCTCTTGGTTTATTAGGCATGTTCACATGATTCTTTAATGCATATTGACATGTTTTATCTATTATACTTAAGCAATATGCATGCTTAAATGAGATATGGTATGTTTTTGGACTGCTAGGCATGGTAGAGGCATGTTGTGAATACTGATTTCCTCAAATATTGTAATGCCTCTAATGGTACCCTAAGAAGGGTAGATAGTCAAGCATAAGACAAATGTTGATTATGTAGCTAATGAAGGGAAAATTGCAATGTAGGGACTTAATTAAAAAGACAAAGTAAAAGAATTTTGGTAAAACTAGATAAAAAGAAAGATGAGAGATTAAAGTAAGAGATATAAGTTTAAAGAGGGATTAAAGTGAACTTTTGTAAGATTTTTATTGAGCAACCAATGGAGACTTGACACTAGGATTTCTAGACAAAGTAAATGATAAGTTAGCTAAAGGAAGTGGGAGTGTGTGTGGCTGGCCATTCTTGGCCAAGAAATTATTTTCTTTTATTCTTTTGTGTTTCTTTTCTTCTTCTCTCCTTAAGTCCATGAAGATACTGTTCCAAGTAGAGAAAAGGTTGTAGATGGTAGAGATGGAAAGCAAGAGTAAAGAAGAGAAGATAAGAAGAAAGAAAGAACAAGTTAAAGCTTAATAAAGGTTTGGGAGTTTTTCATTTTCCTTGCTATTTAATTTATTGATTTAAATTGATATATGTGTTATAGATGTTATTTTAGTGATGATATAGTTCTTGAATGATGATTAGATGTAAGAGAATTGTGGCTTGTGTATTAAAGAATTTTATAGTGAAAATCTGCATAAGGTTCACATGAACCAGTCTTAGTAAAAATGGAATAACTATTTTTTAGAAGTATGATTGATGTGATTCTTGTTGGATATGAAAGACAAGACCAAGATCTATAAGAAGAAATCAGAATCTAAATCTATCTCTAGAGTGTCCAAAAATGAGCTTGAAGTGGACAGACCCTTACTTTCCATCCCATGAGAGTATTCTATGGTTTTTAGTGAATAACTAGAGATTCAAAAGTCCGATTTGAGTGATTTTTTATGTTTTAGACACTAGAGACATATTGGAACAACTTTGTAGAAGACAACTTTCTCTGAAAATGACGTTTTCTTGGTACAAAATGGTATAGAATTCGAGATAGAAATTCTATCTTTGAGCGATTTAGGCATCATGGTTACTATGATTTTCATAGTAACTGTGACGCAGTCCAAAACCAAAATGCACCCTATCTCACAGTTACTAAGCTTTTCATAGTAACCGTTACCCCTTTAAAAAGTATAGAACACGGTTATTACTCATCCGATAATGACTGTGAGGTAGTCTGGCGTAGTCCAGACCCGAAAGTGCAACTAGGTCACGATTACCATGAATTTGGTAGTAACCGTGACCCTGCCCTGTCTTTCTTGAACATAATTTTCAAGTCTCAAATTGTTAGTAAAGCATGTTTAAGCCTTCCTAACTATTTTTAGAGTGTTTTAAGTGTAAAAACAAGAGTAAGAAATGATATGAAATGAGTGTAAAACATAATGAATTAATGAAGTAGAGTTAAACATACAATAAGTCTTAATGCATAGAAAATTGTACAATAAATGAATATGAATGAACATGAATAGCATGATTTAGGGAAATAAAGGCATGATCCATGGCATGTATTAATGTCATGTTTTTAAAAATATGCAATAAAATGTACACGTAATGAATGAGTGTGAACATGATAAATGATAAGTATAATGTTACAAATTGCATAACAAATAATAATTATATTAATGTTAATTTTTAAGTGTATTTAAAGTTTAAGTGAATGTAAATTGTTTAGTGATTTTATTGCATGCTTTATTTGATGTGTTATCTCTATGAATCTAGTTGTATCAAGTGTGATCACTTTGAGTGATTAAAGACTATTTGTGAGCCTGAATTTCATATAGTAGTGGATAGATAGGCATGCCTATAAAAGGGATAGTGATCACAGCTACAAGTGTTGTCACCGGAAGGTGGCTAGTGTAGTGTTTGATACCTTTTGGTATCTAGTGAACCAAGACTTTTATGTCTTTAATGTAATATCTAGTGTTTGTACCTATATCCACCATTTATGAGAATTCAGGCAATGAAAGTGATTTGACTATTGAATAATGATAAGTGACCAATAGTTAAGTGTTACTGGGCCTCGTGATAATGTTAGTGCTTTTCAGTGAATATTGAAGTGTACTATTATACTTGATGATAATGTTAATGCTTGACATTGAATAATGAAATGTGAGTGTAAAACTAATATTACAATGTTAAGGAAAAACTATATTGTGATTGTTACTGAGTGTATAATTCCTATTGAGTGTGGTTAATGCATGTACTGAATAAGAGTGACATGTTATTATGTTATATGTATTGGCTTGTTATATTGATTGTATATGCAACTTCGATAAGAAGTCAATTGTACTGTTTACTCTCCGCTGAGCCATTGCTTAACACAGGTGTTTTCCCGTGTAGGTACTTGAGTGTGAGAAAGTGCTTTTTCTAGAGTCAACATCTGCAGGCCACTAAAAGGGAGGTGAGTCAAGGCTAATACTGCTAGTGTATTATATTGTTGTAAATGTATAATGCAAAAGATTTGAATTGTATGTAATGAGCTAAGTTGTAATTGTACTTTAAGTATATTATGTGTATTAAATATTATGTATATATGTATTTTTGTGTAAGTAATTTAATAAAATAATAAGTATATAAAATGATTTTTAGAGCGGGCATTACATTGTGGTATCAAAGCGAAGGTTTAGGCGATTTTGGGCAATAAGGTGTTAGTGAATAGATTAGAGATGTGTGTTTGTGTAGTGTTGTGGCCTTAAAATAGATGATGTCTTGTTTAGTGTACATATAGAATTGGATCCTAGTGAAATTATAAATTGTCAAGAGTGTAAATCCAGTGTTAGTGTAAGGACTAATGTAGATGCCTCTATGTTCGATAGATAGTACAGTACAATAGTCCCTATGTAAATTTAATATGGAAGTGGATTCAGATTGTATATGGTGTTCTATGTATCTGTCAGTAATTCCTTAATAGTTTAGGCAATTGATTACACATGTTATAGCATGGGATGGGGCAAACATACATGATACATGAAAGCATACATCTGCAACCTATCATTTTTCCCCCACATTGCATCAGCATTATTTGCAAAGTCATGAAAAGCATCAGATTACATGCAAAGGCTCCAACTGTAAGGGAAAATGAAAGGATATACATTAAGTGCAATGATGATAGGGTAGTGAGAGATGAGTATAGTTATAAAAAGATGAAGTTAGATTGAATATAAGCGTGATAAAGTATAAAATAAGAGAAACAGGGAGAGATAGTATTGAATAGAGTTTGATTAAGAGAGAGCTATTGGAATGCAAGTGATGAGATTTGACAGGTGGCACAGGGAGAATTTTAAGGATGAAATTATTTAAGGGGGAGAGAGTTGTAATGCCCCAAATGGTACCCTAAGAGGGGTAGATAGTCATTTCTCATAAGACAAATGTTGATTATGTAGCTAATGAAGGGAAAATTGCAATGTAAGGACTTAATTGAAATGACAAAGTAAAAGAATTATGGTAAAACTAAAAATAAAGAAAGATGAGAGATTAAAGTAAGAGATATAAGTTTAAAGAGGGATTAAAGTGAACTTTTGTATGATTTTTATTGAGCAGCCAATGGAGACTTGACACTAGGTTTTCTAGAAAAAGTAAATGATAAGTTAGCTAAAGGAAGTGGGAGTGTGTGTGGCTGGCCATTCTTGGCCAAGAAATTATTTTCTTTTATTCTTTTGTGTTTCTTTTCTTCTTCTCTCCTCAAGTCCATGAAGATACTGTTCCAAGTAGAGAAAAGGTTGTAGATGGCAGAGATGAAAAGCAAGAGTAAAGAAGAGAAGATAAGAAGGAGGAAAGAACAAGTTAAAGCTTAATAAAGGTTTAGGAGATTTTCATTTTCCTTGCTATTTAATTTATTGATTTAAATTGATATATGTGTTATAGATGTTCTTTTAGTGATGATAGAGCTCTTGAGTGATGATTAGATGCAAGAGAATTGTAGCTTATGTCTTAAAGAATTCTATAGTGAAAATCTGCATAAGGTTCACATGAACCAGTCATAGTAAAAATGGAATAACTTTTTTCTTAGATGTCTGATTGATGTGATTCCAGTTGGATATGAAAGATTGACCTATATCTACAACTTTGTAGAAGAAATTGAAATCTAAATCTGTCTCTAGAGTGTCCGAAAATGAGCTTGAAGTGGACAGACCCTTGTTGTCTGTCCCATGAGAGCATTCTGCAATTTTTAGTGAATGACTTGAGATTTAGAAGTCCCATTTTAGTGATTGTTGATGTTTTAGAAACTAGAGACATAGTGGAACAACTTTGTAGAAGGAAACTTTCCTTGAAAATGATGTTTTTTGGGTCAAAAACGGTATAGAAGTCGAGATAGAAATTCAGTCTTTGAGCGATTTAGGCGTCACGGTTACTATGATTTTCATAGTAACCATGAGGCAGTCCAGAACCAAAATGCACCTATCTCACAGTTACTAAGCTTTTCATAGTAACCGTGACCCCTTTAAAAACTATAGAACATAATTATTACTCATCCGATAATGACCGTGAGGTAGTCTGACATAGTCTAAACCCGAAAGTGCAACTAGGTCACGGTTACCATGAATTTGGTAGTAACTGTGACCCTTCCATATCTTTCTTGAATTTTGATTTTAAAGTCTTAAAATGTTAGTAAAGCATGTTTAGGCCTTCCTAAATGCTTTTAGAGTGTTTTAAGTGTAAAAACAAGAGTAAGAAATGATAAGAAATGAGTGTAAAACATATTAAATTAATGAAGTAGAGTGAAACATACAATAAGTCTTAATGTATAGAAAATTGTACAATAAATGAATATGAATAGCATGATTTATGGAAATAAAGGCATGATCCATGGCATGTATTAATGTCATGTTTCTAAAAATATACAATAAAATGTACACATAATGAATGAGAGTGAACATAATAAATGATAAGTATAATTTTACAAATTGCATGACAAATAATAATTATATTAATGTTAATTTTTAAGTGTATTTAAAGTTTAAGTGAATGTAAATTGTTTAGTGATTTTATTGCATGCTCTATTTGATGTGTTATCTCTATGAATCTAATTGTATCAAGTGTGATAACTTTGAGTGATTAAAGACTATTTGTGAGCCTGAATTTCATATGGTAGTGGATAGAGAGGCATGCCTATAAAAGGGATAGTGATCGTAGCTGCAAGTGTTGTCACCAGAAGGTGGCTAGTGTAGTGTTTGATATCTTTTGGTATCTAGTGAGCTGAGACTTTTATATCTCTAGTGCAATATCTAGTGTTTGTACCTGTATCCACCATTTATGAGAATTCAGGCAATAAAAGTAATTTGACTATTGAATAATGATAAGTGACTAATAGTTAAGTGTTACTGTGCCTCATGATAATGTTAGTGCTTTTCAGTGAATATTGAAGTGTACTATTATACTTAATGATAATGTTAATGCTTGACATTGAATAATGAAATGTGAGTGTAAAACTAATATTAAAATGTAAGTTAAAAACTATATTGTGATTGTTACTGAGTGTATAATTGCTATTGAGTGTGGTTAATGATTGTATTGAATAAGAGTGACATGTTATTATGTTATATGTATTATATTGTTGTAAATGTATAGTGTAAAAGATTTGAACTGCATGTAATGAGCTAAGTTGTAATTGTACTTTAGGTATATTATTTGTATTAAATGTTTTGTATATATGTATTTTTGTGTAAGTAATTTAATACAATAATAAGTATATAAAATGATTTTAAGAGCGGCATTACAAATATTGTATATGAAAAACTTTAAATTAGTCACCTCTTTTACTTCTTGGTTATCTCAGTTATTTCATCTATTTACTCATTTATTATGCTTTGTTTGCGCCATTATTTGCTATTTTATTTTAGATGTATTATTTTTTAAAGTTGTAATAGTTAGTAAAAAAGGATTTTTCAAGCACGTTAAGAGGAAAAGACACCTAAAATGTTTTTCATCAAAGAAATTGGATTTTTTTCCAAAATATAGATCAATGTTCAATTTTTTAGCCTAAATTCACATGACCTAATAAAAAGCTTTCTTTTTGTAAACATGCATAAGGGAACTAATGTTCCAAAAATAACAACATAGCCCATTTTATGTATGTATTTGCTTTGTATTTTATCTTTTTTTTTAGGATGATTTACTTATATAATAACTTAAGTTGGAATTTTATTTATTTATCATTTTTGGTTTGGTTGAGATGTTTTATTTAATTGTATCACTTACATAGTGTGAGAAAGGAGAGAAGATTAATTTTAAAACTCAATTATAAATTAAACACCTAACTAAGATGCCTAATAAGAGTGATGTCCCAAACACCATTTCTTTATTTAGGCATTAAAAGGTTAAAATTCATTTTCTAACGTTCTGTTGGGTGGTGACTCTAGTGACACCTATCAGTTTTAGGCCCATTAGTAGATACCTTCGTAGGTTAACTACCAATAATAATCTGAGCTTGACCCCTTTTATTATGAAGTGGCCAATCTATGAGTTAAGTAAGCCTTTTTTGATCTTGAATCCTAAAAGTGGGCCTCCGAGAGCAAACCCAAAAGCCAGTATGGCTCCAACTCGCATCACAACAGGTAAATGGCACACTTTTCCAAAAATTAGCCTAATTAGAGATATGCCAACAAGGGTTTCAAAAGCTACTCTATAGGTCTATAATGTAGCATCTAATTTATACGACTAATCTTTCTTAGATTCACTAACCATTTTCTCTAAGAAAGCTTTAATTTCCTTATTAGACACCATCACTTTGCCATTAGCTTGTGCATCATATGGCATGGTGATCTTATGCTTGATACCATATATGGATAACATCTTAATCCAAAGTGTGTACTATGACTACAAATATTTGGTAATCATTAGAAAGTAATAAAGGCAATTTATTTTCATTTTTGTGTGAGAATTCTGGAAATCAAACTTTAAAAAAAAATGAAGGCATATCTTTGTTCAGCTATGTTCTCCACCATTCATTAAATGCACAATGTTGATTTGTGTGCTATATAAATGAATATACAATCATACAATTCCCCAAATACCTTGTCTCTATTATTTAGATTCAACAAATGAAGCAATTCGGCAATCATTAATCATATTTGGATACTTATTAAGATCAACTAAAGATTCTATAGCCATTGGGTTCGCCTAAAAAATAACATCAATTGAAGTGAAATGATCTCTGTAAGATAAGCATCATAAATAATTTTTTCCCAATATAACAAGATACACATATAAGACAAATAGATTATAATGATACTGATTTGAATCAATTTTTATATTTGGAGTATTCATACTTTTTACAATTTTTGGCTTAATAGTTTACGAAGAAAAGAAAAAGAAAATTACAAGATAAAGGAACTAAAATAATATAATATTCATCCGTAAATTAAAAAATGGAATTTTTTCCCTTATAATATTTTTCTTCTGTGAAAATTTATCGCCTTCAACTAATCATAAATTTTTTTGTTCTTATGCATAATAGTAACCAGGATAAGAGATTGAATGAGCTTATTTAGATATGGTTGCACAAAAGAAAAGGATCATATCATAAGATTTAATGAACTAAGGAATAGCTTGGCCATTTTAAACCAAAATGCTAATAAGTCAAAAGTTGTATGCTTCATAACTATAATATCAATGAAAAGAAAAGACAAAAGAAGAAAGAGGAATTCTTTTTGAATATTCATGTGACTAAGCTCTAAAGCAAGATATGAAAATTTGAGGACTAAATGGGAATTTTGGCCCAAAATAGAAAGTTAAAGGTAAAAAGGTAATTTGATAAAAGATGATATCTTAAAGCTAAAGGTGTAATTTCCTTGAAAATGAAGTAATATTAGAATTAAAAATTGAAATTTTAGGTTAAAATTTTGTATATAAAGATAAAATTGTAATTTATAGGCTTTGATGAAAGCATGACATTACAGATAGTTTTCAAGTTACAAGTATTTAAAAAAGAAGAGAAAAATAAAAGAAAAATAAGAAAAGGAAAAATAAAGTTCAACTAAAGCAGTTTACTTAAGGTGCTCAAATTCTAAAGTAGGCACAAGAAAGCGCATCACTACTACGAAGCCACTTCAAATGATGGGACTTCCTCTACAAGTCCACTACACATTAGAGTTTAAACCTGTAAAAGTTACCTTTCATCTAAATATTAGCAGAAGCTAGTTCAAAAAACCAACCCATGCTCATAAGCCAAAGAAGAGTCTAAATAGAAAAAGAAAATAAATAAGAAGCTCTACAGGTCAAAAACCTATAAAAGGTGAATTAGGTAAGAACAGGCACTCATTAGGGTAAAAACCTAAAAGGCATCCTAGGAAACAATTAAAAATTGGGAGAAAATATCAATCAAGAAAATCTGAAAGGACTAATTAGTAATAGAAGTTAATCCAATTAAAATTTCACTTGCTGCAATTAAATAGAAAAGCATGCTTATTGAATTTAATGTCTATGTTTTATTGAATGGCATAATAAAATTAGAATGCATGACTAAGCATGTCACGCATTACATGAAAAGATGCAACCAATGTTCTGGCTCAATGCTAAAGGCTAAAGTTGAAGAAAAATAAAAAGGATGTTTCATTGCACAAGCTCTAACTACAACATTGTCATTGTAATCCATTGCATCTTTAGAATAAAAAATGAAAATAAAGAAAAGTTGTTAAGATCGTAAAAATTAAGCATGGAGAATAATAAAAAGTAAAAGTTATAAGGTTATAATAGTAAATGTAAGTTTAAAGAATCATGCAATGTCGCGCCCCAAAAATCCCAACTACGTGAATTGTACTTCCTGGCCATGAATAGTGCTACTGAGGTGAATAGTATTATTGGAGACCCACGAGCACTATTCATGAGCACTAAAAAGTAAAATTTATAAGGAATATGATGATGTAATTTGATGTAAAATTGAGGTCAAATATGTTGGAATTTAACGGTTACATGCATCATATACATGAGCGAAATTTTAAAATTTTTTAACCATTAAATCTGATCTTGCCATGAATACACAATATAACTATATGAGAATAAGAAAAATCACCTTTGATTTTTGTTGAACAGTTGATTTTACTTCGCACCGGGTTGTCGCAAACCACAGTGTCCAAAATCGAACACCTCCAATGAGTAATCCACACTAGAGAGGGGTAAATGGAACTAACAAATTGGTGTTTAACTAGGGCTGGCCGAAATTCCCAAGAGCTAGCTTAGGAGTTGGCGCAAAAAGGGAGAGAGAGATTAGAGAAAAAGACTTTCTTTTTGTTTTAATCACTTAACCCTAATTCTTATTAGTTGGCCTTTTATAGTTAGGTTAAAATTCCAACTCCTTAATGAGATTGGGCTCTTTAAAATTGCTAGAGAATTATTAATTGGGCCTCTAGAATTAATTATAATCATTTGGGCTTAATTAAATCCAATTTAATCCTTTTCATAAAAGTCTATGCACAAAATCCACAAACTAGGCCCTTTGTGCATCTAATTGAATTTAAATACACAAATGGATTCCAAATCCAACCAAATTAAATATGTGAGTTCCATAACACTTATGTAATATATATAAATTAATTTTGTCCAAGAAAAAGCCCTCCAAGCCCTTCTGTATGGAGTTGGCGTGTGGCCCTCTTCTGGAGGGCTTCCTCCAACTTCTTCATTCCTTTGGCCCTTTATAATTTCTCCAATGGACCTATTAATTATTATATCAGTCCTATAACACTTATAGTAGTCTTATAACACTTATAAAATAATAATAATTAATCATAAAATACATTATTTCAATTAGGTCCAATCTTGTAGAACATTTCTCTAAAGTTCCGCGGATAATTTTATTTGATCATAATTAATTAAAATCTTTAGTTAATTATTATCTTATTCACTTCTCTACCTTCATAATAATATCAAATATTATTATCCTTGTTATTTTACCATTTTACCCTTTTCTCTATATGTGTGTGACCTATTGGGTTCCTGTCCATGTTGGCAGTATAATATGTAATTGTGAGTTCTATTCAAAACTCACATGATTTAAACTCCTTTAAATCATTTTATCAATCTATATTGATATTTTGATACATCATTATACAAGTCATGATTGGCCTCTAGCTAGGCATAATGACTACCCAAATGTCAGGAAAGTCATGTGGTTTGACTGTACCCTTCCATAGAAACAGTTACAGTGCAATTACTCCTTTTACCACTCTTATCTCAATTAGATTCTGAGTATGGATTTCTGTCAACTCATATAAATCTAATTATGTATGTTTTATTAATTTAACCATTGTTCCTAAAATGCCCTTCATGGATCTCCATCCATCTCGGCATATTACTCTGGCCAGAGATTCTCTTAACAAGGCAATCATAGAATCATGCGAGATAACTTCCCTTGTTAAATCTGGGATGGTGAATCCTTTGTCAATCACTCAACTATCTTCAAGTAGGTCATGATATACCCAATCTCCTAACTATGTTCACTTCCAGTTGGAAGTAATCAGTTATGGAGTCAAAGTATACCACTTGCTACTTAAGATAAATTTTGGTGATCTCAAGTCTAAGGATACTTGCACAACCGCTATGAAGAGATTCCTCACTGACATAGATTTAATATCCATGTGAGGATTCTCTATGCAGGTCTCCAATGAACTTGTTCTTCTAATAAGCATCCACATGTTAGCGTTGATTATCTTCCATAATCACAGTTATGAGAACCACTGCTTGAACCATTCAAGAAGCATAACATGTGCTAGTTTGTCCGAATTAACAATGTCCTATCTTGTTAATTCTATGACTAGGGATATTTAGATATTAAGACATTTGCATGCAATAGACATCCCACATCATGAACACCTTCATGATTGCCTTTGCACTGTGTTTATAATATCTAGGACTTCATTTATTAATTTAAGATTTACAAACTCATGTATTTGAACATAGCATTAATAAATGAATGATGCCTTTTATTTTGAATATAAATTTCATACATATGAAAAATATCCCTATTACATGGGCTCTAGGGCGTACTCTAACAAAATATGGCCTCAAAAATTGAAAATAAAAATTAGTTGGGCCACAAATGCATAGTAATAAGGATTGACCAAACTTTGACCGGCTATAAAAACAAATTCGAAAGTGTAGAAAATTATATTGAGTTTGGGAACCAATTAGAAATAATTAATATGAATTTTTGGAAGTGTTAAATTAAAATAAAGTTGAGATATAAAATTTTATTATCAAAATGGTAATTATATCGGTGGATCAAAGAATTCATCGAAACGATCTAATTTTGATCCAAAATTTTAGACACATCTTAAAAAATATTTTTTCATATTTTTGGACTAATTTTTATAAAAAAATTGACAAAGAAAATATTCGAATTAATTAGAATGTGACAAATCGCTTATTAATCACCATTGAATAAAATAGTGCTTGATTTAATTTTGGCCACACATTTGAATCCAAGTTAGGACTCGACTCACTCCATGTTGGGAATCAATAGGTTAAGAGCGAGATGAGTATGGAACCAATAGGAGGATGATAAGTGGCTTAATTTTCACCCTTTGATTAAATAGTACCTAAATCGATCTCAGTCATTTATTGAAGATATAAATAAGGGCAGAAAAATTAAAATTTTCTACACACTGAAAATGTTTCCTTCTCCTCCTCCTTGCTTTGGTTAAATCATTACCTCTTTTTATCCACCATGGATGTTTTCTTCAAGCTTTGATGCCATCCTAACATAACTTCTTATTATCTTTCCTACATTATATAAAAGATTAGAGCAAGAAAAAGCTAATAAAATTGAAGAAAAGTGACATGGAAAAAAACTTGTCAAGTAAGTAAAAATTTATGATTTTGTTAGATTTAGTTAAGAATTAATGTAGTTCATTATTTTGATGTAGAATTGGGTGAAAAATTAGAAGAAGATTTAGAGGCTTTTCGTGTCAAATTCGACCTAGGTGGAGAAGTAGGTGAAAAAGGAAGAAAAAAAGAAAAAAAGGAAAGGATAAAGAGTTCTAGTTTGGTAGAAAGCACATAAGGTTAATGGATACCAAAACTCTTACATTTCATCTAATATTTGATTATGTGTGTATTACATAATTGTGTATTAGGTATGTATAATTCAATTAATTATTAAATAAGTTAATTTGGATGATAATTAAGTTAAATTATTAAGGTAGATCGATGAAAACAATTATAGAATGAAAAATATCCTGAGTGTGCCCATTATGTAAGTAGAGAAAATAGTATGCAAATATATTATCTAAGTGAACTAATGGTAAATATGCATGAATTTTCATTTGAAATATGGTATGAATAATTTTGGGAAAAAAAAAAAGAAATTGGATGATGAAGTCCATTTTATGGTTGAATGATATTAAGTAGAAATTGATGTGGTATTAATGAAATAAGTGATGATAAATGATGAAATGTGTAAAAATAATGAAAATAATTCATGATGTATAAGAATAATTAGTTACATAATGTGAATATGTGGAGGAAATGTAAGAATGATGAGTAAATATTAATTGAAGTCATAAGTGATGAAAATAATTCATGATGTATGAGAATAATTAGTTATATAATGTGAATATGTTAAGGAAATGTAAGAATGATGAGTAAATCTTAATTAAAGTCATAAACGTTAGATTATATGTTAATTATGTTACATGGGAAGATTAAATTAACGAGTAAAGCTTAAAGTAGAAAATCTAAAATATATGCATAAGAAATCTTAGTGATTTAATGATAAAACTATGAAACATATGGTTATAGAATACAGAGGGAATAAGAATTGGAAGAAAAGTGAAAATCTTAAAAATAATTCACATAAGGGTTATATGGTACACAAGGTTAATTATTGGCATAATTTGAATAAAAAATGTTAAAATGTGATAAGAGTGGAATTAGATGTTAAATTAAATGCTTTGTAGAATTAAATGGTGTATATAAGTGAATATATGTGTAATTTGATGAAATTTGATAATATGAGATATAAAAATAATGTTTAGCAAGTATTGTGTTTGATACATAGATTATGTATCAGTATATAATACAAAGTATGATAAAAGTAAAAATTATGGCATGAAAGAATGAAGAATGATAGCATATGATGAAAAAGAATGATGGATAATTGTATACAAGGTATATTAAATATGTACCACTGTATGATGTGGAAATATGGAAAAAAATGGAAATTATGTTAATAAATGACGATATGAAAAGAATATATTGTTTTGCCTTTAGTATTGAGTAGTGGAACCAGAAATGTAGGATATAAATGGCTAACTTTAGGGACAACACACTGCAGCATCGAGTTATGGTGACTTATATTTTTATGCTAATGGCGATCTGCAAGGTCATATAGTTAGAATTGTGAAATCATAAAAAAGTATGACTCCTAAGTGGTCATCCGATATTGTCGAAGCATATGATCCCTGAATGGTCACTTTAGGAGGTTTGGATCTCTAAGATCCTATTCCTAATTATTAAATTTATGGGCTTTCACTGGAAATTATTAAAGGTAACTATTGCAATGAACAAGTAATAATGAAGTTGATGTGTTGGGAATCAAATAGAAACAATATGATAAAAATTGTACTTATATGAAGAAATTATTGAATTGCGGACTAAATATTAATTTTGAAACATAATATGAAGTTTAAAACCTAAATGGTAATAAAATGGAGGATTAGTAATAAAACCTTAACTAATTAATAAAGTTGGCACACGAAGGGTAAAAACATAATTATTTAATAAAATTTATTAACTAAGAGCAAAGTAGAAGATTTGGAGTAACAATGTAATTTGGAAGAAGCATGAAGTCATTTAAGAGTTAAAATGGTAAATAAAGAATAAAAGTATTATATTTATGTATGAGAAAATAGGGGTAAAATAGTAATTTGGTAATAAAATAGAGAACTAATGGCAAAATAGTTAATAAGACGTTAAAATGATATTTTAATGGTAAAAATTGTAATTAAATAAAGACATGTACATAATAGGTGTAAAATAGTAATTTTGCCATTGAAATAAATTTTATTAATAAATTGCTTATTTTATTAAGAAATTGAGAATTTTATGGTCAAAATTTGTAAAAGAAAATGACGAAAATAAAGAAGGTAAAGGAATAAATTGGAATTCTTATGGCATAAATGTAAAAAAATGAATATAGTTAATAAATGGAAATCATTAGAATAAATAAGAAAGGAAGAAAATTAAGGAGAAATTAAAATAATAGATATAGAATAATTTAAATAAATAATTTAATTGAATATAAATAAACAAGTTAGATAAAATAAGAAAAAAAATAATAAATACATGTGTGCACATGTGTTTGAAATATATTAGTTGGGTATCCAATATTAGGCATACATATACTTAGCATATAGTTGTTATTGCATGCAGATACAAAAGAAAAGAATTAATGTGGGTGAAGAGACAAATCGAAGAGTGCTTAATTGGATGAAGACCGGATGTTCTAATATGATATGTATACATAGGATATAAATGTAGATTATTATTGTAAAATTTTATATATATATATATATATATATAATATGACAAGTTTATGTGGTTAATGATAGAATTTATATGTGTGTGTTTGTAAAAAAAATGGATGATGCTATATGTGGTCTTGCTTTTGATAAAAGATGATTGTGGAGTCATGTTGTTGTGGTAATAATGAAGTTGAGGTTATGGTGAATATATATTAGGAGTGTAAATTTGCAAATTTTGCAGGAGGGCTATTAATCATACAGCCATTATGCTACCGAAATTTTTACCAACTACATAGCGATTATCGATTGAATAAATAGGGTATTTATGATTGATGACTTAGACAATGCAAGTATGGCTTAATAAGAAAATATAAGAGATAATTCCATCATGTAAGTAAAAGGATAATAAAATAATAACACTGGCAAGTGTGACATAGTCATACTCGACTAATGCTGGGTTTAGGGTGTTACATTCTCAAAATTAAACATTTTCATGATTCTTAAATCATGCATAAAAATTATGGAATACAATACCATGAAAAAAATTATGCTCTCAAACATGATTTTCTGAAGAATAATACATTAATGAATCTTATCGTACCACTATCAAAAAACACCCTTAGTATGACATCCTTATACAATAATTATCACAGACATTATTGCACTGCAATACACGTATAAAATCCAATCTCATATACATGCCACATATAAAAATACAAAATTATCTCCTTTACTACACGACTTTGTACGTATCCATTGCCTATCCCTTCGAGCTTCTGTCTATGTCTCTCAATTACCTGCACACAATAAAAAACTATGTGCTAAGCGTAAAATGCCTAGAGTTAGATATTCAACTAATAAATTTCACAAAACTTGCACACATAAAATTATAATCATTATATTTCTATGACCTATTCCTTATAATTTAGTTTCTATCAATTCTTTATTTTAAATTTCTCAACATTTCTTATCTCTCTCTTTTAGTTTGCATTATTGCCAGCCTTTATATGCTTTTATTCATGTACAAGTAACTTAATTGTTCTAAAATAGTTCACTTATATTTTGTTTTTCCTTGTCATACATTTAGTTTTGTTCTATTATTTTTTGTTTTTTTATCAGCTTACTATTCTCATTCTTTTTAACTTTATTCCTATAATCTCCTTCCATCCCATTACTTTCTCATTTGCATCGTTATTCCATCAGTCGTGTTTTTTCTTGTATATTGGTTTCATACTCATTTCTAGTGCACTAACTATATCAAATTAATTCCTCTTCTTACCTATTCGATAATATATCTATCATTATTATCTTATTTCGATTCAGTCACCAAGATTCTACTTTAATTCTTATTTTCACATTTGTATGGCTTGTTTACACTCCACATTTTATTCAAACTTGATAATTTTTATTCTGCTATTTCAACAATCTTAACATTATTAAATGTTTGATTTATTTCTTAGTATTTTACCTATTTCTCTTTCGAATTATTTTCTCAATTATGTTTAATTTTTTATTTTTCTTACTAAAGATTATGCATTTAATTTACTAAATCGATTTATTTGCATTTTTACTGTTACATATGACTTAACCAAATTAAGTTTCTATTTTTTTGTTGCTAATTGATTTTATAACAACCTTTGCTCAATTTTCTCTTATATTTACCAATGTCAATTTACCATTTAGTCCCTATAATTTCATTCCTTCTTTTTTTTCTATTTAATTTCCAAAGTATACTTAATCCAAAATAATTAGTTTCTCTATTTACTTCACTTAACATAATCTCATTTCAATGAATTTCTAAATTACTCTTAATTACTTTTTAATTTTATTTCCTTTTCTTCAATTAACTACTTTATTTACCATAATTCTTTATTTTTCTACTAATTTTTCACAATTTTCACTTACATCTATAATTTAGAATGAAATTTTAGTTCTACCCCAAACAATTTAATCCTTTAAGAAAATCATATTTAGGTCCTTATCTTTTGTCCAAAATGACATGGTCCCGAAAGTTTCATCTTTTGCTATAATTATCACTTGTCCTTAATTTCTCCTTTTTAAACATATTCCATCATTCTTTTCGTATTTTCAACACATAAGTCATGTTTTCTCATTTTAATCCTTAAATTCATTTCGCTTACCAAAATTATAATTTAATCCCTATTTTAAAAACTTTTTCACTTATTTATAATTTTACCATCCTTTTATCAAATTTATTGTATAATCCCCTTTTTATTACTTATTTCTATCCTTTACATATTTAATTACCATTACTCAGGTAAATTTTCATTTTGATCCTTAATTTTTTTTATCACGATTCTCACCAAATATCACCACTTTTCATGGTTTTGCCCTTTTTGTACTAATTATTACAAATTTACCCTTTAAATTATATTTTAGTCCTTATACTTTCATTATATAGTGGTAAATTACAATTTGGTTCCTATTAGTTACTTTTTCATACTTTCTCATCCATTTTACAATATTTCCCCATTCTAATCACTTAACTATATCTTTCATATTATTTATTCTTAATTTACAAATATAGCCTTCTTTTCACTTATTTACATTTTTAGTCATCATTTTTCTTACTTAGTTACATATTTGGTACTATTTATTAATCTATTTGCATTTTTATCTATTTTTATCCATATTTATGTCATTCGCAATTATTCATTTACACACTTATTCACTTTTTACTTTCAAATTCTATATTTGTTCCCTTTTTTATCCTTTATTTTCATAATTATCATTTTTTCACTATTCCTTTACTTATTTATCCTTGATTAACATTCATTCACACATTTATCCATTTTTCATCAATACGGCAAGCATACATATATTGTATAATTTAACATAATTTATCCATTTAAATTTCTATTTTGCCCCTATTGGTGAAACTCTCGAGCTGGATATATGGGATACAAGCCCACATATCCAAAATAAGTTTTGGTGGCCATATGGAGGGTGCCTCAACCACAAGATACTATGTCCGAAATAAATTAAGGTGGCCACATAGAGGGCACCTCAACCACAACATACTATCTTTTTTTCTCTTTTTCTCATTTTTGTAAACTTTTTCTCATATTTACTGTGTGGATCTGCCATTGGTATACTTGCGAGTCGCCATGACTCACTATCATGATAAATGTCTATATGGCTAGCCATTATATCCTATACCTTTGGTTTCATTATCAAATACTAAAGGCAATAACATTTTCTCTATTTTAATTAACATAAGCATCGTTCTCATATTTTTCTACATTTTCACGTAATATCACAATCAATTTCATATCAATAATTTATGCTCATCAAATCATTATTTTCCATCACGTATCACATTCAAATCCATTTTCCATGTCCATTCTTATCATGCACATCAAGTTATGACACATCATATATATATATGTGTGTGTGTGTGTGTGTGTATACACATACGTATATATATATATGTGTGTGTGTGTGTGTGTGTGTGTGTGTGTTTTTGTGTGTGTGTGTGTGTGTGTGTGTGTGTATGTATGTATGTATGTGTATATATGTATGTATGTATGTGTGTGTGTATCCAAGCCGAGATGGTGTGTTGGTGGTCCTGATAAGCTAGATGGTCCCATGATTCACATAGATTTCATTCTTGACTTCTTTTTAAAATCTAGTTTGATTAAATATATTTGAATGGATAGATTAAGTAGAATATTTTCTTTTAAAGATTCTAGATCTGGTTTAACTAGTGAAGATAATATTAGAGAGTTAGATGAAATGAACTTTGTAGAGATAAATATTGAAAAAGTAGAGAATGATTTATTTGATTGGACTATGCCTAAACATGATATTCAAACAATATATTCAATAGGAAATTTTGAATTTTTCCATGCTTATTATATTAAACAAATAGAACAGACAATAGATATTAATCAAAAACATGAAACCATTCAACTATTATAAAAAAAAAATTGAACATAAAAAGAAAAAATATAGATTTTTGCATATAGGATCAGTACAGATAGCAATAAAACCTTTATTTAGATTAGGATTAGATACTCCTATTTTAATGTGTTTAAGAGATACTAGACATGTTAATTTTTGTAATTCATTACTTGTTATGGTTGAAAAAAATTTAGCAAATAGACTAGTATATTTTAATTATTTTCCAATATTTACTATTAGTCTATATGATTTGAATATATTAGATATTTTAACCTTAACTGTTAAAATAAGGAATTTAAATTTAAAAAAAATGTTAGAGCAATAGCAGTGATATATAGAATATATTATAAAGTAATGTCCACGACCATAGATCCTAAAACTAGGAAACCTTTTAAAAGAAATGAAACTTTATTATTTGAAGCAAATAGAGCCTATTCTAGTATTCAAATTTCAAAACAACTTAGATATGATGAGATTACTAGATTAGAAAATTAGGAATTAAAAGAAGTATGTGAGCCTAAACCAATTAATATTAATAATCAATTTTCAAGAATATTAGAACATAGTGATGGATCAATTCAAATAGATTTTTTCTTAGATAATAATCAATCGAGTAGTTCTTTTATATATTCAACCAATAGATCTTCAATACATAGATCATTATCTAAAAAAAATAGAATTAAAAGAGGTAGATTTTAATACAAAAATTCCAAAACCATTATATACTGAAGAAAAAGAAAGTGAATATTCGGTTAGCCTAACTAGATCTCAAATGGAAGATTTTTCTCAAATTAATTAGTAAATTAAAAATGACTAATTTTCAAATAAATAAAGATTTTTTAAGAAATGATTTGAAAGCAGAATATAATAAGCAGTGTTATGCTTTTTTTAGAAGCTTAAATACCGCAAATATACGGTGTATCGGTTATAGTACTTCAGATATCGGTTATACATTGTAAACAAGATTAACCATTATTAAGATTTTCAGAAGAGGAATTGCCATCTAAGGTCATTTTTCTTAACTTATAATGATACTAATAAAGTATTAATAGCAAATTCTACATTCAAAGATCAATTATGTAAATGAAAATAGTAAATTGTTCATATATAATCAAATGCCAAAACAATATCCATTTAAAGATTATAAGGAAGAAATAAAATTAAGAAATAGAAGAAGGGGATCTCTCAATCCTTTTCCCTTCACCAAAGATATCTTCTTCCTTGCTTGCCTTCTTCTTCAAAACATGAAAAAATAAACTAAGTACTAAAATTGACTATTGTTCTTAAGATTACAAAGTCAAAATCCAATCATCCTCTAAAAATTATGTTCAAGAGAATATATATACATCTCTAAAAGATATGTCCCTTCAAATGACTCTCCAAAAAGTTGCAAGTATTGATGAAAAAGTGCAACTCTTCACATTCAACTTCCTCAACCACCTCTTGTCGCGTTCATGATTGATGTCGCACTCCCGACACAACACGTTCAGACTTGGCTTACAATTTCTTCTCTTCTGCTTGCTTGGCTTTCTCCGTTGGCTGTCGCGACCTCCATGCATTATCGCCTTCGCGACAATGACGTTGTAGCCCTAATTCTTCAACTTCTTCTCCAATTGTTATCCTTTAAGCCCCAAACCATTTCCTTTCTCCTACAAAATAAGTAAAACATCCACAAACACACAAAACACATCAAAGCAACAAAATACAGATAAAATTTCAAAATAATAAACTCAATACTAAACAAAACTGCACATGAAAACATAATATTTATGAGCTTTTCAAGCTCATATCAAGCAGAAAGCTTAATGGTATTTTAATAACTTTTTTCAAGCTGGATTAAGTAATTTTAAAAGTTTATGGTATAAAGAAATGGAAGATAAACAAGTTAATATTCCTTTATTTTTATGGTTTGAAAATTACTGTTATTATTATAACATAAACTATCCGTTTCAAAAAAATTAATGTATCTTCAAAAATAGGTAAACAATGGAACACTTTAGAAGGAAAATCGTTATTATCTATACATCCTCTATTAGATTGTATTCAAGTAAAAATAAAGAAATAACTTATTTTGCTGAACCATTTGAAGAAATAAAAGCAGAAAAGAAGGATGTAGGAATAGATTTACAACATGTAATATTATAAAATAATTTTTCAAATCAAATATTAGATATTATAGCTAATCAATTAAATAGAGTTGAGAAAATAGTACAAATACCTAAGTTACAAACAGAAATAGGACAAACATAAAAAAAAGTAGTAGAAAATTCACCTATTAAATTAGAAACACCATTGTTTAAATCTTTCAAATTTTCACCAGGAATAATTATTTAAGTTAAAAAATGAAGACCCTGTATTAAGAAAGATAGAAGAGAAATTAGCAAAGCTAAATATTAAGGATAAACAGATTATGACTATAGATGAAGAAACTATATATGTCTGAAATAGAAATTGCATCAGAAGTAGAAAAATTAGAAGAACAATTCAAGTCAATAAATGACAATGAATTTTCAATTCAAAAATTACATTTTAATACATATACACTTAGACCTAAAACACAAAACTATTTTCCTAGACCTACACCTGTAGATACTCAATATAAAGAAACTAAATATCAATTAGAATATGATGGTAGATCTTTCTACGAATGGAATATAGATGGTTTATCAGAATATCAAATATTAAATTTATTACAATAAATGACTATAGCAGCTAATGCTTATAAATCAAAAGAAAATAATGAAACCACAATATCACAAATGTAAATATCAGGATTTACTGGACAACTAAAAGGTTGGTGGGATCATTATGTAACTGAAATAGATAAGAATTTTATATTAATAGCACGTAAAAGGATTTTTAAAGTAGAAAATAATGTTCAAATAGAAATAAAGCAAGATGATACAATAAGTACCTTAATAGTTGTTATTACAAAAAATTTTGTAGGAGATCCTCGTTTATATCAGGAAAGAAGTTTAAAAATTCTTCAAAACTTAACTTGTCCTAAATTACAAAACTTTAGATGGTATAAGGATTTATTTTTAACTAAAGTAATGACTAGATCAGGCTGTAATAATATTTACTAGAAAAAAATATTTTTAGCAGGATTACCTAAGTTATTTATAGAAAGAGTAAGGAGTAGGCTAAAAAGAGATGATAATGGTATAATACCTTATAATGAATTAACTTATAGGAAAATAATAACTATTGTTAACATAGAAGGATTATCAATTTGTACTGATTTAAAATTAAAAGCAAAATTGAAGAGAGACATTGTAGTAGGAAGAAAGGAATTAGGTTCATTTTGTGAACATTATGGATATCAACATATTAGAGCTCCATCAGTTACCAAAAGAAAAATAAAATCTAAACAAAAATACACATATAAAAGAAAAAGATATAAGCCAAAAAAAATTATAATTAGGACAAACCTATCATGAGAAAATCAAATTATAAAAAATTTAAACCCAAAACTAATAAGAAAAATATAATAATTTGTTATAAATGTGGTAAGCAAGGGCATTATTTAAGTGATTGTAGGATAAAGAAATGAATTAATAAACTAGATATTTCAGAAGAATTAAAAAAGGAAATAGCTAAAATTATAATTAATGAAAATTCTAGTAGTGATGAAGAAATTACTGATTATTCAGAAAATGATTTAAATGCAATAAGTGAAAAATCTGAAACTAATAGTGAAGATAGTAATTTTGATTTAGAATCTTGTAGTTGCTTAGGACCATGTCAATGTAACAATATAAATATGATAAGTGATGAAAAAGAATTTTTATTAGACATTATTGATAAAATAGATGATCCGAAAAAAAATCATGTACTTAGATTAAAAGAAATAATAAGTGCAAAAGAAAAAAGAGATTTTACATCTTATAGTTTAGCTGAAGTGTATAAAAAATTTGAAATTAAAAAAGAATCAACTATTCAAGACCTTTAAGGAGAAATTAAAATATTGAAACAAGAAGTAAATATATTGAAAGGAAAAGTTTATAACTCAGAAGAACAAAATCTAAAGATTAATCTTAGTAATTCAGTAAAAGAAGATAAAAAATTAAAAGAAATAGTATCCTCTAATATTGCTATTAGAGACACACAAGATGAATACATAAATAGTTTATCTCAAGTAAATTATCAAAAGTGGTATGTAAAATTAGATATAGTTGTTAATGATAATTTTCATTTAACTACCTTAGCTTTAATAGATAGTGAAGTAGATCAAAATTACATGTAGGAAGGTTTGATTCCAACCAAATATTATGAAAAAACTTCCGAAAGACTAAGTACCGCTAATGGATCTAAGTTAATAATTAATTATAAATTATCAAGAGTTAAGATTTGCAATAAAAGATATTGTTTTAAAACTCATTTAGTGTTAGTAAAAAACTTAAATTCTAGAGTTATATTAGGAACACTTTTTATTACAATATCCTTTTCAGGTAAGAGATAATGGTATTACGACAAAAATTTTAGATAAAGAAATTCTTTTTGAATTTGCATTTCCTATAATATCTAGAGATATTAGTCATGTAAGAAAAAATATTCAAGAAATCAATTTGTTAAAAAATAAACAAAAACAAATCAAATTTCTCATAAAAGAAATAAAAGAAAAAAGAATAAAAGAACAATTAGATAGTCTAGAGATAAAAGAAAAAATTAATGAATTTGAAAATACCTTTGCAAAAGAAATTTGTGCACTAGTACCTAATGCTTTTTGGAATAGAAAATAACATGTAGTAAAATTACCTTATATAAAAGACTTTGATGAAAAGAAAATTCCAACAAAATCTCAAGCTATCAAAATGACACCAGATTTAGAAAAATTTTATTGAAAATAAATAAAAAATTTAAAAGATAAAGGATTAATAAAAGATTTTAAGTCTCATTGATCATGATTAGCATTTTATGTTATGAATGCAGTCGAAATAGAAAGAATTACACCTAGATTCGTAATAAATTATAAATCTTTAAATGCAGTTTTACAATGGATAAGATACCCTATACCATGCAAAAGAGACTTATTAAAGAAGTTATACAATGGAAATATTTTTTCTAAATTTGATATAAAATCAGGTTTTTGGCAAATACAAGTAGATGAAGAAGATAGGTATAAGATAGGATTTAATGTTCCATTTGGATATTATGAATGAAATTTTATGCCATTTGGTTTAAAAAATGTCCCTTCAGAATTTCATAATATTATGAATAATATTTTAAGACCAATACATGAATTTTTAATAGTATACATTGATGAAGTATTAATTTTTTCAAATTCAATAAGTCAACATATCAAACATTTAAAAAGATTTTTTCATTTAATTCATCCGAATGGATTAGTAGTTTCCACACCAAAGATGTAACTCTTTCAAACTAAAGTTATATTTTTAGGACATGATATAGATCAAGACACCATAAAACAAATAAATAAAAGTTTATAATTTGCTAGTAAATTTCCAAATAAAATAAAAGATAAGAAATAGTTACAAAGATTTTTAGGATGTTTAAATTATGTTCATGATTTTTTCAAGGATTTAGAAAAATTATGTAAACCTTTATACAATAGGTTAAAAAAGAAACATGAACTCTGGACAGAAAAACATACTAGTATAGTTAAAGAAATTAAAGAAAAAATTAAAAGTTTACCATGTTTAAATATATCGTATCCAGAAGCTTTTTTAATAATAAAAATAGATACTAGTGATATAGGTTATGGTGGTATTTTAAAACAAAAATAAAAAGAAACAAAAAAAAACGAAATAGTAAGATTTTATTCAGGAAGCTGGAATCAAACCCAAAAAAAAATTATTCTACTATCAAAAGGGAAATTTTAAGAATTGTTTTATGTATAAAAAAGTTTGAAGATGATTTATACATGAAAAGATTTTTGCTATGCATTGATTATTTATTTGCAAAATATGTTTTAGAAAAAGATGTCAAAATTTTAATTTCAAAATAGATTTTTACAAGATGGCAAACTTTACTTAGCAACTTTGATTTAAAAATCAAATTCATTAAAGAAAAAATAATAGTTTACCTGATTTTCATTCTCGTGAATTCCTACAGGACAAATGAATTCTAATAAGAAAGTTTTGACAAAAGCTACATTATCATCAAGAAATTCATTATCATCAAAAAATTGTCAACAGAATCCTCTAGTTACATCTCCTGTTAGAACAGTTACTCCTAGACCATATTCAACAACACTTATTTCACCTTCTTCTTCCTCTTTACCCACTATATACCCTCCTTCTTATTCAACAACAAAAATTTCTTCTCCCTATTATTTGAATGAGAAAAAATTAGTTATTAAAGTTTTGGAACCAGAAGAGTTTAATTTAGCAAAACCTCAAAGTTTTGACTAATTAATTGATTATATTTTTCCTAATAATTGGTATTTTCATGAGGAAGATCTGAATAAAGCAAAAGAATATTATGAAGCCATATTAGTAGATTCTGGATCCATAGAAATAGAGCACCATTATGATCTAAGAGATAAAAATATAATTACTTATAGCAAAGTTTAAATTATCAATGTTATTACTCAATCAGAATGGGGTTATAGACCATATTTATTAAAGACTTTATTAGGATACCCACCTAAGTCAGCATATAGTTACTATGATTATCAAGAAGCCTGGTATCAAGCATTTTACTTGAGAAATTTTCAGCATTCTTGGTTCTTTTATTTTTCACATAAATTTGGTAGCCTTTTTCCCAATTGGTTCATCAAATGGTTCAGTTATATGGGATTAATTATTGAAGTAGTTCCATTTCCAATAAAAGTAGCTTTTGCAAAGTTCAGACTGTATAATCAACCGAATGCTCCTGATAATTTTCTCAAATATTGTACAATTTTTAAGGTCCCTTGGATTATATCTTGGACTTATCATACTTTAAAGCAGGTTAATCAACTTCTAGTCCTTTATAGAGAATTTAGAATAAAATGGTGGGATACTTTCGATATTAAAAAAACAGATATTCAAGCAATCATTAGTTATTTTAATCCTGCAGCATTAGCATCATCATCAAGTCCTCCAACAAGTTTTCTTTCAAATAAAAATTAAATTGTCAATTTATTATCAACAGCTCCGTCTGAAGACATGTTCAATTCTATCATCAATCGAATTTCAGCAGAAAGGGCTAACTCATCTGAAGGCAGTACTCTTCCTCCTCATAATGTACTTGAAGATTCTCAAGATCCATTTGCAGATATAGAATTATAAATGATAAAAACTCTTACGTAGTTATATATAGTAAAATGTAAAGCAAATGTTATATACATGTATTGTAAATAAAATGTAAATGAAAATGTAAAAAAAAAAGAGAAAAAAAGACAAAATAGAGAAAAGACAAAAAAGTCAAAAGTCTAAAATTTTAAAGTTAGCTTTATCAACTCTCCCATTCTCCGACACAACCTTTAAAGCCAAATATATCATTTAATTTCTTCATTTTCAAAACCACCTTTTTTCAAAGCTATTTTTTTATCTTTCACCCAAAACAAAATACTATTTCAAAAAGTTAAGTTATTATTACTAGTTTTAGTTTTCATCATTACAAAATAAGTGTTTTCAAAAATAAATAGTATCAGGGCATGTTATCTTTTTATCAATAACAAAACAAATATTTATCTCGAAGCCTTATCAAGATCATCATATTTTTTCAAAGAAAGAGGTAAAAAGTTAATTTTCAACAATTCCAATCTTATCTTTATGAGCCGACCTTATCTTCAAGTATTATTACAAGAAGACGTTCTCATCAAAGGCAAATCAGAGTTTTTTGGCAATAAAGATTTCCAATTTTCAAGAGCAAAAATATTCAAAATTCCGAAGATGAACAAAAAACCTCTTGTAATATCAACTTTCCTTTGTAAAAGAACCTTAAATTTACAACTTATATTTTCAAGAGCTTATACTTGTACTCCAATAACCCCATCAGAAACCTCTTGTATATTATCATCAGATTATAGTTCATCAAGTTTTTTCTTTTAAATATGTCTTAGTGTATAGATAAATTTTTAAATGGTTTATGTGTTATTGATTTTGATCATGATCAAGATATGTTTTTACTCAAAAGAGAATTAATTACTTTAAGAAATCATTTAATTGAAATGCATGAAAGTTTACATTATTTTCATAAAATTTTGTAATTGTCAAGATTTTCATAAGAAATAAATTTAATTGATTTTAATCCTAGTATTCCTGCAGATCATTTTCTAAAATTATAAAATATTTTAAATAATGGATAGAGACAAGGAAAAAAATTTTAGAAGGTTATCAAAAGATTTATAATGTTAAAAGAAAAACTATAGAATTTAGGAATCATATTGGTAAATTAAAAATATTTCTTATAGTTTATCATCATTTATTTCATGAAATTAATATGTGTGACTTTAGAGATTTTAAAATTAATATAATGTTAGTTAATTTAATGTTAGAATTGTTTGATCTAATTATAAATACTTATGGATTACCTTAAAGATTTATTTACATGATTAAATAATGAAATAAATAGATTACATTCAGAAATAAAAAATATAAATGATAAGAAAGAATTATTAATAGATATATATTTAAGTCCTAAAAAATATAATTTAATGTTATATTATAATAAAAAAATATATAATAGAAATTATGAGATAAAATGGTTAGAAAATATATTAAAACCGATACCTTTAGGTTAATAATATGAAAAATATTAAAAAAAATTAAAAACATAGATAGGTTGATAAATGAGTTAAAAGAAGAAATAAAAATTCTTGAACCAAGATTAATAGAATTAGAAAAAAATATAGTAAAAATAGAAAATTCAAATTTACCTCATTTTTTCAGATTATTATACTATTGTAGAAAATATTAGATATATGATCAATAGAAATAAACATTTATTTAGGAAATTAGAAAATAATAAGAAATCAATACCTATATGTTAATTATTATGACAAAGTTATAGCGTATATATGAATATTTAACTTGGAAGGAAAGGTGAATAAAGTAACCTAAGTACGAAGCCGTCTATATGGCACCTAATGTGAGAGACGTTACTTGGGAGGTCCGAGTGTCCTTAAGTATAAAGTAGCACCTCTCTTGACAACTAAAGCTTTTGGAAGGATTGGTAAGTGCCTTAAGTGGTATCAGAGCCAACCAGGGTTCAAGTCGCGAGGGAGGAAGGAAGGAAATGTGAATAAAGTAACCTAAATACGAAGCCTTCTATGTGGCACCTAACATGAGAGGCATTACCTGGGAGGTTCGATTGTCCTTAAGTATAAAGTAGCGCCTTTCCGGATAGCTATAGCTTTTGGGAAGACTGGCAAGCGCCTTAAGTGAAAATATTATTATATAATTAAATAAAATGATATAATATAAATTTAGTTTAAAGCATTATATAAATTTTATAGAAAAATATAAAAAAATTAAGGTATAAAAATAATAATATAATTTAAATATATTTTATATTATTATTTTATCTAAATTTTAGTGAGAAATAGAAAAAAATAAATTTTTAAAGTATATATATATATATATACATACATACATACATACATACATACATACATATATAATGTATATATGTATGTATGTATGCATATATATATGTATACATACATTATATATGTATATATATGTGTGTGTGTGTGTGTGTGTGTGTGTGTATAACCTTATCTTTTCCTGGAGATTGGACGTTGACATACGATCCAAGTGATTAAGTTCATTCTATTCCTTTTTTTCTTTATTATTTATTACTATTAACAAATCACAGGACCACCATTAATTAAAATAAAAGAATGAATCCGCACTTAGGAATCATTAAATCCTATCAATGATTGTTCTAAGGTATTATAGAAATTTCTTGAAATGCAAGAATCAAATCACTCTTCATGATAGAATAAAATATCTCTATCTCTAACTTCCCACCGAATAAATTCTCATTGAGTTATTATGCCTTTTTGTTTATAACTCAGTTCACTCGATTACTTACTAGGATGAACCCAATCCAGAATATGAACCATAAAAGAAAATGCCTATTAACCAAATCACAAGAATACCTGTTACAGTACCTATTATCCAAAGAGGAATTCTTCCAGTAGTATCAGCCATTTATCCCAATTCCCTCCACATTTAATTAAGTGGTCACACTAGAGACATAAATAGTCATGGATAATTATGAGATAATATCCTTCCGATGAGATAAGAGAATGCCTATTCTTATTTATTATTCTATTATTTTCCTCTATTAATTGAAGAAATAATTAGAAAATAAAACAAGTACAAAAATGTGTAATAACCCCTAGTAGAGACTGGTATGATTCAATTCAAGATTTTGTTCGTTCGGATTTGATTGTGTCGTAGTTCTATAATTAATTGGGATTAGATTAAATGAAAGAATTATAAATCTCCAAAATAATATTTAGAAATACCGCAAATAGAGCCATTGCAACACCCATTAAAGAAGTGGTTCCCCATTCATGAGTTACTTTACCATATTTCGAATTCAATGGTTTCAATAAAACCCCTACAGTAGTTTGTCTTGGACGAGATCGAGAATTACCCTTCACACTTTGTGTATCCATAAATCCTAATTGTATTAATTGAGATATGTTAACTTTGTATACCATTCCGTTGTAAATCAATAACCCTACGACATAGAAGGAAAAAGAAATTACCATATAGAACTAATCTAAATTTAAAACGAATCAGCCGACCTGGTCTATGAATCTATTCAAACTATCAAAAAATTCCTAGAATCTTGGATGGCATAGGCATTGTAATTCTTTCTACTTTCTCGGGGTATAATGACTAACCGAAAAGCTCAACTAGAAAAAATCGATGGAGAAATCTTGTGTTATACCTGGTAATCTTTTTGATATCCGAATTCTAGCCAGACTTCCTATTTATTAATTATTAAAAAAAGAAAAAGAAATAGGTTTCTAATACCATTCATCTTCCATTAGTTAATACTTCAAGAGGATTTGCAATGGAATGAAAGAATAAAAATGGATTCAGAAAAGTTTAATTACTGAATCAATTTTTCAATAAGATGCTCCAAGTTTGTTTAGATAATGAACATCGTGTTTTTTTATGTTATGTTTTAGGAAAGATCCAATATAGTTTTGTTTTATGCGTATACTACCATGAGATAGTATCAAAATGGGAGTAAGTACTTATAATTTGACCATAACACATCTAATGTATAGACTCTGTAACAAAGATTTGAATGATTAGACAGTTTTTTGTTTCAACATTAAAATTCCACACCTCATTTATTGATTTTGTATGATCTAATATTTCTATTTCTATCAAGCATAAGTTTTATTACTTTATTACAAGGCTTTGAATTTATGAATCTATTTCCCTCTTTTTTCTTAAGCCAGTGGTTAGTCCTTAAATTTTGAAAGATGAAAGAATACACAAAATAACCTAAAAAGAATACAAGAATAAAGAAAAAAAAAATATTTTTTCTAGATATCTCAATTGCTCAAATCCAAAGAAATTCCCTCTTTTCGATAAATGGCCTAAAGAGACCCCCAAATTTTGAATTTTGAGGTTATTGGGCAATTAAAATTGTAATAGGCATGCCAAAAGCTATTCCTTTAATAGGATCGCCTTTGGTAGAGTTATTACATTAAAGTGCTAGTGTAGGACAATCCACTTTGACTCATTTTTATAGTTTACATACTTTTGTGTTACCGCTTCTTACTGTCGTATTTATGTTAATGCACATTCTAATGATATGTAAGCAAGGTATTTTAGGACCTTTATAGAGAATAATTTATAGATAATATAGATTATAGATATTTATAATCAACCATTGATTGCTTGGGGGAGGAAAAATAGTATTTCATTACTACAAATATGGATTATTAAAGGATCCGGACAAAATCGATGAAACGGAAGCAGAAGAGATCTAAGTGAATGGAAAGGAAAAAATAAAGGATGAATTCTATTTTCACTTTAAAAATACATGTTATAAAAATAGACCACTTCACAAAACTTTTTATATAGATAGGAATCAACAAAATTCGAAGTTAGAAATATTGATAGATAAAAAAAATAAAGACCTTTTATGGTTTGAAAAACCTCTTGTAACTATTCTTTTTCACTCGAAACGTTGGAATCATCCATTTTGATATATAAAAAATGATCAATTTGAGAATCCTTTAAGAAAAGAAATGGCACAATTTTTTTATACATGTTAGAGTGATGGAAAAGAAAGAATATCTTTTACATATCCACCTAGTTTATCCACTTTTTTTGGGAATGATACAAAGAAAGATGTCTCTGTTCCTAATAGAAAAATTCTCCTATGCTAAATTGTATAATCATTGGAGTTATAAGAATGAACAAAAAAAGAAAAATCTAAGTAATGAATTTATAAATAAAGTCCAAGCTCTAGATAAGATGTAATCTCCTCATCCCTGCGAACAGGAAAAATAATTTCACGTCTTTCCTTTCGTAAAAAAAAGAGGGTTAGGAAAATCTTATTGATTGTAACTTTCTCTGGACCCCGGGAAAAGCATGAAAAAAAGGCTCAAATGGTACAATCCCTCCGTCGCCCCAAAATGAAAAAGGCGATCTTGTAGTTTTTGGTCGATGAAGATACATTATTAGGTGCTCTATTTTATTTTCCCATTGAGGCCGAACCTAAGCATGTGCTCCATCACCTTATTATTTATTTTATTATGCAAGATAGAATAACCATTTTTTCTTATATTATCAAGGTAATGATTCACCAACCTATTACTGGTTATTATCGGGCACATATAGAAAAATTTATCCTAAAACCAGAAGAACAGCGAGCAACCAGAACTATTACTCACTACATCAAAAAATTTCCATTAATGAAAGATGTAAATCTATTAGAAAATCAAAAATACGAAACAAATCACTGGTTTAAGTCCTGTTTGAAAAGGCTCATATACAGAACATCTCAAAATAATACCTAGAGTAGGAGATTCAATTATCTAAAATTCAGAAGCTGAAATTTCTCCTCCATCGTCAATCGATTTAGCTAAGGCATTTATAATGATATCAATTAACTTCTATGAAATGGTTTCACGAGATTTAGCCAATTGTCTTGATCGTGGGATATCATTGAGAAATAGAAATTTATGTTATCAAAAGATTTCCTGCGATTAGTTCTAGTATGGAATGAGTCAATCATCCACTTTGGTAGCTAACACCTATATCCTAATTCCATAATGGATAAGATCGAATTGAACCGCCATTTTTCCATAGAACTTTCTTGCTACTATTTACTTCAAAATGAATAAATGAATATTCATTAATCATTTGAATATTTCATTTGCTCCCAAAATAAGTATGTAGATCCAATCACCCGAATTATTAAATAATAAGGCTAATAAGGAGTGGAAAAAACGATTCTCTTTTGCCTTTTTTGTAAAATCTCATCTTGTAACAAGTTTTTATTTCAACATGGAAAGAAAAAGGACAATATACAGGATAGGTAGATGAAGTTCTGATACTGGGCTATCCGAAACTAGGGAATAGAAAAGAATACACCAATCCTATAGATCTGTAGGGTTAATTGTGGATCCAAGATAACAATAGAAAGGTTTAAGTTACTTAGTCTTATATTTTGTCTTTAAAATATTATGTATTTAGTGAAATATGTATCTTTTTTCTTCTCCTGATGGTTGGTCGAGTAACTAAAATGTTGTATTTTCTAGTACATCATTGTGGATTACATTAGTCTTTCTGGTAGGTATCCTTAATTCTCTTATCTCTTGAACCTATTTGTTCTTGATACAAAAATGAAATCAAAATGACCCCTCCCCCGAACTCTTTCGGTTTGCGAAACACATTAAAATTTAATATAATTATAAGTTCCCAAAAATACAAATAAAGAAGAAATTTATTTCGAAACTTCTCAAAAAAAAAATCGGGTCATCAAAAACATTTTTTCCAAAAGAAAGAATAAAGAACTTTCAAAATCAAAAAGAATTCCAATTTTTTATCGAGATTTAGAGAAGTAGATAAATTAAATGAAACTAAAAATGAAAAAGATTTGATAATCAATAACAATAATCGGATGATTCATAAATTGTCTACCCCAATTCGATCTATTCCTTGGACAAATTATTCACTGATAGAAAAAAAATGAAAGGTCTTTCTGCTAGAAGAAAGAAAATCATAAATCGAATAGAAAACATTACAAAAGAAAAGGAAAAGAGAATTATAAGCTCGGAAGTAACTATTAATCCTAACAAAATAAGTTATAATGCTGAAAAATCTTCTAATATTCAAATTAGAAATTATACAATTATAAATTGCACCAAGTATATTATTAAATAACTTATACTAAGTATAGGAAGTAGACTCATAGTAGTTCATTCATAGTCAATATTTAATTTACCTAGTGAGTATGGAGTAAATATAGGAAAAAAAGTGATTTATTGATATTGAATTTGCTAAATATCAATGTAATGAATTTTTAAAGGCCGAACCTGACTGACCCCATCATAACGAAATTCATTTGATTGATATATGCTAATTTATCTTAACAATCAATGAATTAATAAACGAATGCAAAAGGAATGAGATTTAACTATATTTTCTGGCTTTTTGGCAGATTAACCATTCCATGAAAGAATCTTTCGTGAACCGCTTTTTTATTTATTTTATTATTTTATTTCTAATTACAACGTTGATATTAGAATAGTTAAAATATAAATTATTAAATTAATATATATTTTAAATTATATATTCTAATTCTTCTAATTATATTAAAATAATTAGATTTTAATTTCTAATTCTAACAAATTCTAATAGAATATATATATATATATACACACACACACACACACACACGTACATACATATATATGTGTGTGTGTGTGTGTGTGTATACACATCCATTATACTTTTACTTCATTTAGTTTTTAATCTTTTTCAAGTGCCAAATTCATAATTTTTTATTAAATTTTCATCACCCATTAGTTCTTTTTGTTTCTTCATTTGGCAACTACCTCTTTACATTCATTTCACATCAAGTTAATTTATTATTCTAATGATCATTCCATGCATACATTTCAATTAATTATCAATTTACCACCTTGTATACCTATGTATACAAGTCGACCATTAATGTATACAATGTATACTAATTGGTTTTTCTATTATATATTATTTATTTCATGTTAGTTCATTAATTTACTAAGTTATCTTAGATTATCTCACTATTTCATTTGTTTTTCTATGGTTACATAATAGGTTTCCATACTAATCTTCCTTTGTTAGTAATATTTTTATGCCGTTAACTTCACTAGCCTCATTATTTATCACTTAATTACACTTATTTGTTAGTGATTATACCTTAAGCTATATATTTTATTCCTTATGTAATGTAAAAAATAATTTAATATTATTTTGACTATCCTTAGTTATTTAACATTAAAAGAATAATGATAAATAAAAACTAGTATGAGTTTGATTGATAATCATAGGATGATTATATATGGTGATATAAATCAAACTTGTAAGCATTAGTTGGAGAACAGAGTATTGGATAGACCCGCTATGAAATACTACATAGGTTAATATTATTAGTGATCTTATAATAGTTATGTTATCGATCCTTAGACCTGAGATTATCATAGTATCCTACATAAGGAACATTATGTTTTGACATAATTAAATATTATCTTTAATCGGACAATAATAAAGGTTATGATTAGACATGATGATAATCATGTAGAGGATAGTGAATAATCAAAATGGAATTTGTCTCCCTCTCTTATGAGAGAGATATCTATTGGGTCCCTTGATAAGTAGGATTGAGCAATGCATGGCCATGCTCAAATGAATTGATGGGGCTATCAATGTCATTTGATATTATCAATTTACTTAGTGATCGAGAAATTATATATTTGAATAAAATAAGTTTGACATGGACTATGACTTATATTCAAATAGGATATCATGAGACAAAAGGATTATAACATGTTCTATTAGGTCAAAATTGAATTATAGATATTCATATTATTTAGGTAGTCATAATATTTTGCTAGAGACCGCTTATGACTTATAAGCCTATGATGGGATTGAGACCTAGGGCCAATATAATATGAACCTATTGGGTCGCACAGATAGAATGTGATGAATGAACTAAGGGTTAATTAGTCATTTCAAATTTTATTTGGTGACAAATTAAAATTCAAAATAAATAAATAAAAACAAATAAATATTAATTAAGATTGATATAATAATTCTTATTTTAAATAATAAATAAAGTATTTCTTATTTTAATAAGAAATGGGGGCCCAAAATTCTCTCTCTTAATTAGTGTTTGGTCATCTATAAATATATGATATGTACGGTTTAAAAAACTCTAAGAAGACATACTAAAAGGTGTGAGCCATCATCTTTGAAAGAGTGAAAAAGAGAAAATCATTTTTCTCTATTACCCTAGTCATCAAGGAAGGGAGCTAGCATCTTGGGTGAATCCGTTCATTATGTTCGAGTGTGGATACCGATAGAGGGTGTTCGTTTTATGTGAGGCAGCATTTACAAGACAATTTTACATTTCAAGAGGTTAGTAATCATTACTTTCTCTTCATTAAATCAATTGGATCACATGGATCCTAGTGGGTTTCATTTATCCGCTGCAATTTTGTTTTATTTTTCCTTGTCGAAATCCAACAGTGGTATCAGAGCCACTTGCAAATTTAGTTGATTAATTATCGTGTTTTATATGTATGTGATGTATATAAAATTCGTTATATGTGATATAAGCAGTATGTATATCGATACATGATGAATCAATTACTGTTTTGATCGATTTTTATCATTTTTTTGTATATGATATGAATAAAATAATTATGTTTGTAAGTGATATGAACGAAATAATTCTATTTATCTGTGATATGAATGAAATAATTCTATTTATATGTGATATGAATGAAAACAATCTGTTTATGTGAGATATGAACATAATTGATTATTTGATCGTTATAATTTTATGTTCATTAGCTACGAAATTGATAGATGTTAATATGATTAACATTTGTGTGTTAATTCTATTTTAATATGATTAAATGAATTATCATGAGTTTATGGTGGTATTCTTTATCTGTTGTGAATGTTTAATATGATTAAATAACTACTGATATGATTGGCAGAATCAATTTTCATGGATACAAAATAGGGTTTTAGGGTAGAAAATTGTTAATGAGATTAACCTTGCCTCAAACCTTCGAGGGGCGCTGCTGCCCCTTCGGAACCCTTTAAGGGGCACTGCCCCTTAACACCACCTGCTAACTAGCTAGTGGGATCGCTATGTTATTTAATCGTAGTGTATGAAGTATTGTTATTGCTATTATTCGCCAATTTTAATACATCAATCTTATATGGTATATTGAGCATGATATGAGATAACTTGATTTTAGTTGATGTATATATGATGTCTTTGCATGGTGCATAGCATGGACAATTGAGATCCTTATGATGGTGTTTACTGTATTTATTATATTCACTCATTTTATGGGTTTGTAATCTTAAATATGACTTGCGTGTCATTCTTTTGTTGTAATTTTATTTTACTAATAATTTTAGTAGAATAGTTTATTTTATTATTGTAATGAAGACGAAGGAATTTCACAAAGACCATGAAGGGGATTAATCCAATTCCATGATGATGGAGGTGAAAAGTGGGAGCTTTGATCAAGATAAGTGTATGTAATTCCACCTAGGATTGACCTTTGATCTTAATATTGGCTTATAAAGATCATATAGTTTTGGCCATGCTATGACATGTTTTATATATTATACATATTATATTGGTATGTGATGCGATGAATGATCATATATGTGTATGAGATGCCATGTATGGGATGATGCATGATATGTAAATAAATAGACATGAAAAATTAAAATTAAAATTCCCTCACCATAATTTTAAGTTATATGTCACCCATAAGTATAACACTTATCAAGACTAAGATCACCAAAAACGTAGTTTCTGCCAAAACGAACCATATTAGATTATCATAGTAAGGCAAGATGGGTAATAGTGCTACCCATATGTTAAAAAGTGGTTATACTTAATTGGGCTATCAAAATGGTTTTGGGCCTAAAGCATTAGATGGGATTATAACATGTGGGGAAATATGATGTCAAAATCCTATAAAGAATCTAAAAGTTACATGAGATGTAATTGGTAAGGAGTTATCTACCTAAATAACTTGATTTTAAGTGTCATGCCAAAGCTAACTTAGAATTAAGTGAAATATGGATCTTAGCCCACTAAATTCATTGCAATTGTTGTAATTAATATTGAGGGTGAATATTTTAGTGGGAGTTTATTTTAATAAATACCCTAAAATGAAATTGGTATTAATTTTAATATTTATTTCGCATATTTGTATATCAATGGGTTGAAATAACACTTCCACACTATCACTATCATCAGTCCTTGAGAAATACAAGCTAAAAGAAGATGGCACTAACTTCTTGACTGGTTTAGGAACTTGAGAATTGTTCTCAAGGAAGAACGAAAGATGTATGTGCTCGATGACTTTGTTCCTCCTATCCCACTTGTTGATGCCCAAAGGGCAGTGAAATAAAAACAAAAGAAATATGCTGATGATTCGATTAATGTGGGATGTCTTATGTTAGCCATAATGTGCCCAGAACATCAGAAGGATCTAGAGCATTTGAAGACCTATGAGTTGAGCAATCATCTCAAGTAGACACTCCAACAATAAGCAAGGAAAAATAGGTATGAAACTACAAAAGCTTGAGATTCTTGTAAAATGGCTGAAAGTGCATCAGTGAGCTATCATATTCTAAAAATGAAAGGCTACATTGATCGCCTTGAAAGGATTGGATTTTCCATCACTCTAGAAGTGGTCACTAATTTGATCCTTAATTTATTGCTAGAGAGTTATAACCAGTTTGTTATGAACTATAATATGAATAATATAGAGAAATCCATTGCTAAGCTGCATGTGATGCTTAAAACAACTGAGCAAAGTATTAAAAAAGGGCCAAATCATATTCTTATGGTTAATAAGGGAAAGTGGATAAAAAATAAGGGCAATGGTAAGGCTAAGGCTAAGGCAAAGTCGTTGGCAAGCCTAAAGCACAAGGTGGATCCAAACCCAAAGTAAAAGCTCCAAAGGAGGGAGTTTGCTTCCATTATAATAAACCTGGTCATTGGAAGAGGAATTGCAAGCTCTACTTGGAAGAATTGAAGAAAAATAAGAGTAGTGAGACTACATCTTCAGGTATTTATGTTATAAAAATTAATTTATCTGCTTCTTCCTGGGTATTATATATTGGATATGGATCTCATATTTGTACAAATGTGTAGGGACTCAAAAAGAGTAGACAATTGAAAAAGGGTGAAGTGGACCTATAAGTTGGAAATGGAGCAAGATATGCTACTTTAGCTGTAGAGACTTATGAATTGACTTTGTCTAATGGGCTTTTGTTAGTTTTGAACAATTGCTTTTATGTTCCTACTTTGAGTAGGAATATTATTTCAATTTCTTGTTTAGATGATGAAAGTTTTTCTTTTTTTATTAAGAATAAGAAATGTTGTATTTATTATGATGATATGCTTTATTGTATTGCTGATTCATATAATGGCCTTTATCTCCTAAATCTAGAAAAATCCAACAATCATGATATCTATAACATAACTAAAAAGAAATCTAAACCTAAAGATTAGAATAAAACATATTTATGGCATTGTCACCGTGGTCACATAAATGAGAAATGCATATCAAAAGTCCATCAAGATGGACTTTTGGAATCATTTGATTTTGAATCATTTGAAAATTATGAATCTTGATTATTAGGAAAGATGATAAAAGATCCCTTCACTGGACATAGTGAAAGCGCCACTGATTTATTAGGCTTTATACATACTGATGTATATGGCCCATTAAGCACAAATCCTAGAGGAGGATTTCAGTACTTCATTACTTTCACTGATGATCTCAATAGATATGGCTATGTCTATCTAATAAAATATAAACATGAATCATTTGAAATGTTTAGAAAATTTCAAAATAAAGTTCAAAATTAACTTGGTAAAACTATAAAAGCATTTTGATCTTATCAGAATGGTGAATACTTAAGCCAAAAGTTTGATGATCATTTAAGAAATTATGGAATTATTTCACAATTAACTCCACCAGGGATGCCACAATGGAATGGTGTTTCTAAAAGGAGGAATCAAGCTTTATTAGATATTGTTTGATCAATAATGAGTCAAATAGATCTTCTTTTATCCTTTTAGGGTTATGCATTACAAACAGCTGCATTCACTCTAAATCAAGTTCCATCTAAAGCGGTTGAAAAAACACCATATGAGATATGGACTAGGAGAACTCCTAGTTTGTCTTTCCTAAAGATTTGAGGCTATGAGGTTTATGTCAAACGACAAGTCTCAGATAAATTAGCACCAAAATTTGATAAATACCTTTTTGTGGGATATCCTAAAGAAACTAAAGGATATTATTTCTATAATCCCTCTGAGAATAAAGTGTTTGCTACTCAAAATGGTGTCTTTCTAGAAAAATAATTTATTTTTAAAAGAACCAGTGGGAGTGAAATAGAACTCGAAGAAGTTCGAGAACAATAAGATGGCATAGGACCGTCGTGTTAGTGTAAGCCCTAGCCCCAATGCATTCTTATAAAATACTTAAGTTAATAAATGAGGCATTTGTTTTATTTATTGTATTCTTGTGCATATCAATTGATAGAACTATCCATGAATGTTGTTTTAGTTTAAGTTATCATGTGTGAGGCACATGGTTGTAAGACCTTGAAATAATAGAGACTTCATTCTAAATAACCCTAGTCAGTCTTTGTTATGGGAATAACAAATAAATTGAGACTAGTATGCTCTCTCTGATAAGATGAGTTATGTCTTATAGATCATAAGGACAAAAGTGTCAATCAGAGATCATAGATACATGTTTAGAACATGGTATCTGGATTAGATCCATTCATGAGAACACTACATGGTACAAGTCATAAGTATTTCTCATATGCAAGTTTTTCATCGAAGTTCTTAGACCTAAAATCTCTATGAAACTCTTTATGAATTACTGTGTACTTTGACATACACCTAACGTACTCGTAACAAGGTGACAAGTATGGGTATGCTTGGATATGCACTAATTCATATTAGAGAGCATGAGAGAAGTGAAGGGATTACCCCTCTCAATAAGAGAGAAAATATCATCAGCCACTTAATCAGTGAACTGAGAAGTGTATGGCCATACCAAGATGAAATAATGAGTAATCATTATTTATCTGAGAGTTCAGTGTCACTAGAATATCAAGAAAGGAATTAGTATATATAAGGATGACTAGTTCCATGCCTTATATTAATTATGATATTTAAGGGTAAGGGACTATATAAAATTGCATTAGGTCCCTAAATGCCATTTGCATTTTCATTTAATTTGGAATGCTATAATATCTTGCTAGAGAATATATATATAGCCTTTGAATTCATTTATTAATTCATTTTCAATATTAAATGGACCTATAGGATCGCACACAAAGCATTGGGCTTAAAATATTTAAATAGTGTATTAGCATTAATTTGGGCTTTTATTTAAAGTCAAATTAATGTATATAATGGGTATTAAAATTGCTAATTGGACTAATTCTCATAAACAAAATCTGTAAAACAGTTGGTCCATGAGAGAAATATTTGGCATGCACAAGGTTTAATTTCAATTAATTAATTATCTTAGGGTAATTAATGTAATTGAATATTAAATCCTATATTGTATTTAAATCAAAATAAAAAACTTAAGAGGGAGATAATGTGACCGAAAATTCAAGGAAAAATCCTAGTAAATTTTGACAACTATTTATCCCTAATGAAGTGGTTGATTTTTTATTAAATGACTAATGCCATTTCAATTTGAAACCTAAGAGAATTTGAATCAATTTAAATCACTTAATTAGGAAGTTATAGAGGATGAAAAATATTCATTATTCCAAGGGGATTTCGGCATTCACATCTTTCCTAAATTAATGATATAAATTGGTTAATTCTTTTGACCTAAGGTGACAATTTCTCTCTAATGCCGCCACTCTCAAGAGAAAGAATTCTTTCTTTATCTCTTGTGTTCTTGGGCAACAATAGCAACCTAAAAGAAGAACAAGATCAGATCTTGTGGCTTCAAAACCAATCCCATTACCAAATACTAAAAGATTAGAGCTAGCACTCTAGTTTTAAGCCATCCTCGCTAGTGTGTGTGTGAGCATAGAGAGGAGTGGCGTAAAGGCAACTCTTTTGGCATTGGTGATCAAGATCCAAGGCATATAAGTCCATCTTATTTGCTATTCATCATCAAAATCAAGTTTTGAATTGCATCTAAGGTTGTAAGTTTTTCAAAACCCTAAAATTGCATGATTCGATTCGTTGTTGCATATTGCGTGGCATGTATGATCTAAATTTTTAATTTTTTCGCTATGTGATCATCATATTTATGCCATGTGATATTCCTTCAGTGGTATTAGAGCCTAACCATGCTTATTTTAGTGCTTTTGATGCATTAAATCTTGATTCAAAATCATTATTGCATAAAAATCGCAATGCTGAAATTTTCTGTTTTGAGTTTTTTGCATTGTTTTAGTGTAAAAACAATTTTATATGATTAGTTAGGTATTATAATTATTTTTACATGTTAATATACTGTCCTAAAATGTTCTTAGATCTGTTCATGGTCGATTTTAATTATACATACCTGATCGTACATGTTAATCTTGAAACTAGGTGCTAGTTTGCATGATATGTGTTTATTTAACAACTAGTTTTCAAAATTAAATGTAAAAACGTGTTTGGCATGTTTGTAAGTGATTTTTAGAGATTAATAACAGGTCTGGACATGTTTTAAAAATGGTTTTACTTCTGGTCCATGACAATTTAATTGATTAATTTTAAAATCACTTAAAACTATGACTAGTTTGTGTTTGATGCATGTTTAATCAACATTGTTTGTTATGTTTTGATTAAAATGGAAAAAACACATTTAGATCAGATTTGAACACAACCTTAAATCAATGTTTATGACCTTATTTAAATTATTAAATAGCTCATAAAAGCATTTTAAGTTTTTGTGCATTGTTTGTGGCATTATATGAGCATTAAACAACTAGTTTCATTGTTGTTTGTTTGTTTTAGTATATATGTCGTGTATGACTATGTTCTTTATGAATTTTTATGTTTAATTCATGTTGGTTTATTTTATATGTATTTTAATATTTATGGGCTGTATGACATAATATTAAAAATGGTAAAATTGAAAATTATACTAGAGTTGATTTATAGCACAAATCTAACTAGTTTGTATTTTGGGCTTTTAATAGAACTTATTCAATAAGGGGATTTAGCCCATTGGGCTTCGGCCCAGGCCCATCACAGGGTCTTCTCTTAAAAGTTCAAGTACACAATTTTTGTGAATGGGCTTGGCTAAATTAATTAAAATTGGACTTTATTTTATCCATGAATGTTATGTATATTTATTTGCTTGTTTGCGTGATGAATGGATATGCATGGTGCATTCATGGGCCTTGGGTTATGTAATTAAATATGGCCTGTGTGCCATTATGGATTATTGTAAAAGCTTCATTTATTTCTTAGTATATAATTTATTTGAAGACTTTGTAAATCAAGACAAAGCCCATCGGAGTGGAGAATCCCAACTCGAAGACTCTTATGTAATAGTATAGAATTTTAGTTGTAGGTTTTTGAGCCCACGTTTGTAATGCTTTACTTTATGCAATTATATATATGCTCTTGTTATGAATGGATGAAAAAGCATATGCCATGTAAGCCGTAATAAAATGAATCCCTAAAATAGTAAGTTACAAAGTTGCCTTCCTAATTCGAAACATGTCAAGGCATCGATCATCGGTCATGTAGACTAGGAGTCCTAGATGCGCCCAATTATCTTTCTGAGGCATGGGTTGTGAATGTAGGTTGGACTTAACATGGAAAGGGATGCTCGGACCTAGGCAACTAATAAATGGGTTTGTGCTATAACATCTTAATATGTTAGCTCATTTGATCCAAGAGTCATGTGCGAGATATGATTGGAGTTTTCCTACCTAAGTAACTTAACTCTTTAGGTGTACAAGCTCAGCTTGACTAATGAGTTGTTATGAAAAGTGGATCTTGGCCCACATTAAATCACTAACGTGAATTATTTAAAGGGATATTAATTCGGTTTATGGGATTATTATCAGATCTCATTTATTCTTGCTAAGTTTTATTATTGTAGATTGAAAAATGGCATCTTCAAACAATAACTTTTCATTGCGATCGGTCTTAGAAAAGGACAAATTGAATGGCACCAATTTCATAGACTGGTCTCGAAACTTGAGAATAGTTCTCAAGTAAGAGAAGAAGTCGTATGTTTTGGATGCACTCTTGCCCGAAAAACCTACTAGGAACGCCTCTACAGTTCAAAAGGAAACTTTTGAGACTAAGAAGAGCGACTCCAATGATGTGACATGTCTGATGCTGGCCACTATAGTGCCTGATTTGCAAAAGCAATTCATGGACCAGGAGGCTTATGTGATCATGGTGCACCTCAAGAAGATGTTCCAAGAGCAAGCTCATCACGAGAGGTTCATGACAACAAAGGCCTTGATTTCTTATAAGATGGCTATGGGTACTCCTATTAGTACTCATGTACTCAAGATGAAAGGGTATCTTGATACTTTTGAGAAACTTGAGGTACAAGTCCCAAAGGAATTGGCCACTGACTTGATCATGGGTTCATTGATTGATGATTATGATCTATTTGTCATGAATTATAACATGTATGCAATGAACAAGACAATCACTGAGCTTCATGGGATGCCTAAGAATGTTAAAGAGAACATTCAAAAGACTAATCCCGTACTTATGGTTCAAGAGGGCATTAAGAAGGGATCCACTAAGGGAAAGGGGAAGGGAAAGGCAAAATCCAAGTATGACATGGCTCGACCTAAGTCTAGTGGGAGTGCACCTCAGGCCCAACCCAAGCCCAAGGCACAAAAGCTCAAGGAGAGCGAGAGCACATGCTTCCATTGCAACAAGTTAGGGCATTGGAGGAAGAATTGTGCTCTCTTCAAGGAAGAACAAAAGAAGAATGGAGCCAAGGCATCCAGTTCTGGTATTTTTGTTATTAAAATTAACATTTCTATTTCTATCACGTATTGGATACCGGTTGTGGTTCTCACATTTGTTCAAATGTACAGGGGTTAAGAAATAGGCAGTTACTTGGAAAGAATGAAGTGGACCTCCATGTGGGGAATGGAGCACGAGTTGCTGCCATGGAGATAGGCGACTATCAACTCACTTTACCTTCCAAACTTTGTTTAGATTTGAAAAATTGTTACTATGTGCCTGCTATGAGCAGAAACATTATTTCAGTTTCTTGTTTGGATATGGATGGATTTGATTTTGTTATTAATAATGGCAATATTCATATTCATCGCCAAGGCATTTCATATGGCAATGCCATGTTACAAAATGGCCTTTATATCCTTGATCTATAAAATAAAGAGTCCATATACATTAATACAAAGAGGGTTAAATCAAATGATTGTTGTTTAGGACATACAAATGAAAAATGCATTTCAATAGTCCATAAATCTGGAGTGCTTGGGTCATTCAATTTGGAATCTTATGACACATGTGAGCCATATTTACATGTAAAGATGACAAAGAGTCCTTTTAACAAGAAAAGTAAGAGGATTAGTGACTTATTAGAATTAATACACACCGATGTATGTGGACCATTAAGTACACAAGCTAGAGGTGGTTTTAGCTACTTCGTAACATTCATAGATGACTTCAGTAGATATGGCTATATCTATCTAATAAAGCACAAGTCTGAAACTTTTGAAAAATTCAAAGAGTTTAAGAACGAAGTAGAAAACCAACTTGGCAAAAGTATAAAAGCCATTCGATCATATCAAGGTGGCAAATACTTTAGCCAAGAATTTGATGGTCATCTGAAGGAGTCTGGAATTATTTCACAGCTTACTCCTCCCAAAACACCACAATGGAATGGTGTGTCTGAAAGGAGAAATTAAACTCTATTGGACATGGTTCAATCAATGATGAGTCAAGCTAATCATTTTGTCTCTTTTTGGGGTTATTTATTAGAAACTGCTGCATTTCTACTGAACCGTACTCCAACTAAAGTAGTTGAAAAGATACCATATAAGGTATGGACTGAGAAAGAGCCCAATATGTCATTTCTCAGGATTTGGGGCTATGAAACATATGTTAAGAAATTAACATCTGACAAAATAGAGTTCAAATTTGTTGTCTGCTTATTTGTGGGTTATCCCAAAGAAACAAAGGGATACTACTTTTACTCACAAGCCGAGAACAAAGTATTTGTTGCTCGCAAGGCTATTTTCTTGGAAAATGAGTTCCTTCTCGAGAAAGACAGTGGGAGTAAAGTAAAACTTAGAGAAATTCAAGTGCCACAAACTTCTGTAGAGGATGAGTTGAAAATGGGATCAAGTTCACAACCAATTGTGGAACAAGAACCCATTTCACAAGAACCTAGAAGGTCCGGTAGGGTACATCTGGAGATTGAGAGATACGGATTTCTAATCACCGATAGTGATACTATTGAGTTAGTGGATCGTGAGGATCCAACTACTTACCGAGAAGCTATTGAGAGCCTTGACTCAGAAAATTGGCTTAAAGCAATGAAATTCGAGATGCAATCAATGTACGATAACCAGGTTTGGACCTTGGTTGGTCCACCGAAAGGTGCTATTTAAACTCAAAGCTAACAAGACCTACAAAGGTAGATTAGTAGCAAAAGGCTTTCGGCAAACTCATGGTGTAGACTATGATGAGACATTTTTGCCTGTAGTCATACTCAAGTCCATTAGGATCTTGGTTGCCATAGCTACATATCATGACTATGAGATATGACAAATGGATGTCAAAACTACTTTCCTCAATGGCAATCTACTTGAGGATGTGTATATGACACAGCTAGAGGGTTTTGTCAATCCCAAGCATCCTAATAAGGTTTGCAAGCTTTAAAAATCCATTTATGGATTAAAGTAAGCATCTTGGAGTTGGAATCTCCATTTTGATGAAGTAGTCAAAGAATTTGATTTCATCAAGAACGAAGATGAACCTTGTGTGTACAAGAAGGTTAGTGGGAGCATAATAATATTCCTGGTCCTATATGTGGATGACATCCTTATCATTGAGAATGACATTCCAACATTGTAAAAGGTTAAGCAATGGTTGGGGAAGTGTTTCTCAATGAAAGACTTAGGTGAAGCCAAGACAATACTTGGTATTCGGATCTATAGAGATAGATCGAATCGGCTATCGGGACTAAGTCAAGAAAAGTACATAAACAAAGTACTAAAGCATTTTAGTATGGGAGACTCAAAGAAAGGGTACATACCTTTGGCTTTGGGAGTTCCTTTGACTAAAGAAAAGTGTCCTAAAACTAAAAAGGAGAGGGACAACATGAGTAGAATCCCATATGCATCTGTTGTTGGATTTATCATCTACGCTATATTATGTATTAGGTTGGATGTTGCTCATACACTGAGTATAACCAGTAGGTTTTAGCAAGACCCTGGTGAAAAGCACTAGTCTACTGTAAAGGGGATTTTAAAGTACCTGCGGAGGACTAAGGATCACTTCTTGGTGTATGGTGGTCAAGAAGAGCTCGTCATACAAGGTTATACTGATGCTACTTTTCAAACCAGCACTCAAGAATCAAGATCGCAATCTGGTTTTGTTTTTGTTTTGAATGGTGGTGCTGTCAGCTCGAAAAGCTCAAAGCAAGAGACCTTTGCCAACTCAACTATAGAATCTAAGTATATTGCAGCAAGTGAAGCTGCAAAAGATGCTGTTTGGATTAGAAATTTCATTTCTGGATTAGGAGTGGTCCCAAGCATCCTAGATCCATTAGAAATTTTATGTGACAATAACGGGGCCATCGCACAGGCCAGGGAGCCTCAGTCACACCAGAAATCCAAACACATACTCAGGAGGTACCATCTGATCAGAGAGATCATTGATCGTGGGGACATCAAGATTAGCAAGTGAAAATAATGTAGTAGATCCTTTGACGAAATAGTTGCGTCCAAATCAGCATGAAGCTCATTTGATAGCGTTCAGTATTAGAGCTATGCCCAATCGGGACCAGTGCTAGTGGGAGATTGTTAGTGTAAGCCCTAGCCCCAATGCATTATTATAAAACACTTAAGTTAATAAATGAGGTATTTTTTTATCTATTGTATTCATGTGCATATCAATTGATAGAACTATCCAAGAATGTTGTTTCAGTTTAAGTTATCATGTGTAGGGCACATGGTTGTAAGACCTTGAAACAATAGAGACTTCATTCTAAATATCCCTAGTCGGTCGTTGTTATGGGAATAACAAATGAATTAAGACTAGTATGCTCTCTCTGATAAGATGAGTTCTATCTTACGCATCATAAGGACAAGAGTGTTAATCAAAGATCACAGATACATATTTAGAACATGGTATCTGGATTAGATCCGTTCATGAGAACACTACATGATACAAGTCATAATTGTTTCTCATATGCAAGTTTTGCATTGGAGTTCTTAGACCTAAAATCTCTATGAAACTCTTTATGAATTATTGTGCACTTTGACATACACCTAACATACTCGTAATAGGGTGACAAGTATGGGTATGATTAGGTATGCACTAATTCATGTTAGAGAGCATGAGAGAAGTGAAGGGATTACCCCTCTCAATAAGAGAGAAAATATCATCGAACACTTGATCAGTGAACTGAGAACTGTATAGCCATACTAAGATGAAATAATGAGTAATCATTATTCATCTGAGAGTTAGTGTCACTCGAATATCAAGAAAGGAATTAGTATATATAAGGATGACTAGTTCCATGCCTTATATTAATTATGATATTTAAGGGTAAATGGCTATGCAAAATTGCATTAGGTCACTAAATGCCATTTGTATTTTCATTTAATTTGGAATGCTATAATATCTTGCTAGAGAATATATATAGCCTCTGAATTAATTTATTAATTCATTGCCAATATTAAATGGACCTATAGTATCGCACACAAAGCATTGGGCTTAAAATATTTAAATAGTGTATTGGCATTAATTTGGGCTTTTATTTAAAGTCAAATTAATGTATATAATGGGTATTAAAATTGCTAATTTGACTGATTCTCATAAACAGGTTTTTACCTTAAACAACTAGCTATTTAAGGCAGATCTATAAAAACAGTTTTTTGCCTTAAACAACTATCTGTTAATTAGATTTTTTGGCTGTTTAAGGCAAATCTATAAAACAATTGGTCCATGAGAGAAATATTCAGCATGCACAAGGTTTAATTTCAATTAATTAATCATCTTAGGGTAAATAATGTAATTGAGTATTAAATCATAAAATGTATTTAAATCAAAATAAAACACTTAAGAGGGAGATGATGTGACCGAAAATTCAAAGAAAAATCCTAGTAAATTTCAGCAACTATTAATCCCTAATGAAGTGGTTGATTTTTTATTAAATGACTAATGCCATTTCAATTTGAAATGTAAGAGAATTTGAATCAATTTAAATCACTTAATTAAGAAGTGATGGAGGCTAAAAAATATTCATTATTGCAAGGGAATTTCGGCATTCACATCTTTCTTAAATTAATAATATAAATTGATTAATTCTTTTGACCTAAGGTGACAATTTCTCTCTAGTGCTGCCACTCTCAAGAGAAAGAATTCTTTCTTCATCTCTTATGTCCATGGGCAGCAATACCAACCTAAAAGAAGAATAAGATCAGATCTTGTGGCTTCAAAACCAATCCCATTACCAAATACTAAAAGATTAGAGCTAGCACTCTAGTTTTAAGCCATCCTTGCTAGTGTGTGTGTGAGCATAAAGAGGAGTGGCATAAAGGCAGCTGTTTTGGCCTTGGTGATCAAGATCTAAGGCATATAAGTCCATCTTATTTGCAGGTCATCATCAAAATCAAGTTTTAAAGTGCATCTAAGGTTGTAAGTTTTTCAAAACCCTAAAATTGCATGATTCGATTCGTCGTTGCATATTACGTGGCATGAATGATCTAAATTTTTAATTTTTCCACTATGTGATCATCATATTTATTCCATGTGATATTCCTTCACATCTATGGAAACTCAACATGTTTCACAAATAGTTGTGGAAACTGTACAAGTTACACAATAATTACACAAATCTAATAGGGCATGACATCAACTTGAGAGATATAGATTTTTCATCATAGATAGTCATAAAGTAATGCTCATGGATCAAGATGAGCCTACTACCTATCAAGATGCTATGTCAAGTTTAGACTCTGAGAAATGGTTAAACGCTATGAAATCTGAAATGTAATTCATGTATGACAATCAAGTTTTGAACCTGATTGATCCATCTGAAGGAATTAAAATCATTGGGTGCAAATAAGTTTTTAAGAAGAAAACTGACATGGATGGGAAAGTACATATCTTTAAGTTAAAAGTTGTTGCAAAAGGTTTCAAGCAAAATCATGGTATTGACTATGATGAAACCTTTTGACCAGTCGTAATGTTTAAATCAATAAGAATTTTAATTGCCATTGTTGCATATTATGACTATGAGATATGGCAAATAGATGTCAAAATAGCATTTCTTAATAAAAAATTACTTGAGGATGTGTATATAACACAACCTGAAGGTTTTGTTCATCCGGAGAATTCCAAGAAGGTATACAAGCTGCAAATATCCATTTATAGATTAAAATGAGCTTCTCGAAGCTGGAATCTTCATTTTGATAAAACAGTCAAAGAGTTTACATTCATCAAAAATGAAGATAAACCTTGTGTGTACAAGAAGCTTAGTAGAAGTACAATAATGTTTGTTGTCTTGTATGTCGATGACATATTACTCATTGGGAATGATATCCATATGTTGCAAAAGACCAAAGATTGGTTAAGGAAATCCTTTTCAATGAAAGATCTAAGCGAAGCTACTTATATCCTTGGGATTAAGATCTATAGGGATAGATCTAAAAGAATGATTGGTCTAAGTTAAAGCACTTATATAGATAAGGTGCTTAATAGGTTTAGCATGCAAAATTCTAAAAGAGGATTTTTGCCAATGTCTCATGGCATTACTTTTAGCAAGACTCAATGTCCTACGACATCTGATGAGTGAGACCGCATGAGTATGATTCCTTATATCTCGGCTATAGGATCTATCATGTATGCCATGTTATGTACTAGACTAGACATTTCATATGCATTGAGCATGACAAACAGATACCAATTAGATCCTGATGAAAGTCACGGGACAGCTGTTAAGAATATCCTTAAGTACTTAAGAAGAACTAAGGATGCATTCTTAGTGTATGGAGGATTGGAAAATGAGCTAGTAGTAAATGGTTACACAGATGTAAGCTTCTAATCTGACAAAGATGACTATAGATCATAGTCTAGATATATGTTTTTGTTAAATGGAGGTGTTGTTAGTTGAAAAAGTTCTAAACAAAGCACTGTCATTGATTATACAACAGAAGCTAAGTATATAGCAGCATCAGATGTAGCTAAGGAAGCAATGTGGATCAAGAAATTTATTGTTGAACTAGGAGTAGTTCCTAGTATCACAAATCCTATAGACCTTTATTGTGATAATAATGATGTTATAGCATAGGCTAAAGAATCTAGATCCCATCAAAGATCCAAACACATACTCAGGAGCTTTGAACTCATTTATGAAATCATTGAAATAGGAGATGTCAAAATATGTAGAGTACCAATAAATGACAACATTGCTGATCCACTTACAAAGGCTTTCCTATAAGCCAAACATTATAATCATACTAGGTCCATGGGTATTAAACACTTATGTGATTAGGCCTAATGCAAGTGGAAGATTGTTAGTGGTTATGCCCTAGGCCATATATTTGGTTCCTTATTTAATGTCATATTTTATTTTATAAGATTGGGTTTTCTTCATGTTATTATATTTTTTGGCATGTTACAATATAATGATGTTTGTAAAAAAATAATTTAATGTTAGATTGACTATCCCTAGTTATTTATCATTAAAGGAATAATGATAAATAGAAATTAGTACGAGTTTGATTGATAATCATAAGATGATTATATATGGTGATATAAATCAAACTTGTAGGTACTCGTTGGAGAATAGAGTATTGGATAGACCTGCTATGAAACACTACATATGTTAATGTTATTAGTGATCTCATAATAATTATGTTATTAATCCTTAGACCTGAGATTATCATAGTATCCTACATGAGGATCATTATGTTATGACATAATTAAGAATTATCTATAATCAAATAATAATAAAGGTTATGATTGGACATGATGACAATCATGTAGAGGATAGTGAATAACCAAAATAGAATTTGTCTCTCTCTTACTAGAGAGATATCTATTGGATCCCTCGATAAGTAAGATTAAGAAATGCATGGTCGTGCTCAACTAAAATGATGGAGCGATCAATGTCATTTGATATTATCAGTCTACTTAGTGATCGAGAAATTATATATTTGAACAAAATAAGTTTGATATGGACTATGACTTATGTTCAAACATGATATCGTGTGACAAAGGGATTATAACATGTTCTATTAGGTTAAAATCGAATTATCGATATTCATATTATTTGGGCAGTGTAATATCATGCTAGAGACCGTTTATGACTTTGTGGGCCGGTGATGGGATTGGGGTCCATAGCTAACATAATATGAGCCTATTGGGTTGGGCCAATAGAATGTGAATGGATTACGGATTAATTCGGGCATTTCAAATTTTATTTTGTGACAAATTAAAATTTTAAATAAATAATTAAAAATAAATAAATATCAATTAAGATTAATATTATAATTTTTATTTTAAAATAAGAAATAAAGTATTTCTTATTTTAATAAGAAATATGGGCTCGAAATTCTTTCTCTCTCTTAATTAAGGTTAGGTCACCTATATATATATGATATGTATGGTTTAAAAAACCCCAAGAAGATATACTAAAAGGTGTGAGCTACCATGCTTGAGAAAAGTGAAAAAGAGAAAATCATTTTTCTCTATTACCCTAGTCGCCAAGGAAGGGAGCTAGCATCCCAGACAAATTTGTTCATTATGTTCGAGTATGGATACTGATAGAGGGTGCTTATTTTGTGTGAGGCAGCATCTACAAGATGATTTTACATTTCAAGAGGTTAGAAATCGTTACTTTCCCTTCATTAAATCAATTGTATTGCATGGATCTTGATGGGTTTCATTTTCCCACTACAATTTTGTTTTGTTTCTCCTTATCGAAACCCAACATTATTTACCATTTATTTGAATTAAAACACATATTACCCATAAGTACCCTAAGTGACATAATATGTTCTAATTTTATTTTCATGCTTTTAATCATACTTTCTTGTATTTTAGTTCATCAATCACATTATTTATCATCTAATTTCATTTATATATCATCAATCTAATTTTTATTCATCTCAAACATACATGTCTTAACTTACATAACTATAATCATTTGAAATAAATTAGTTTAGGTATCCACATACCTATTTCCAAGCTTTCTTCATGTTTTCTCTTCCCTTTTCAAACCCTAATATGATCCGTAAAAATTTTTTGCTGTCCAATTTGAAGGCCTATTTGATCTCAATTTCATCTCAAATTATACCATCAGACTCATCTTAATTTGCACTTTCTTTTGGTTAAGAAATATTTTCATGGATTCTAGATGGTACCATTCACAATGATGTACTATTCATGATTCGAAAAATATTATTCACAAAAATTAAAATTTTGGACCTTTACATTTGGGGGCCATCTAAGCAAAAGTTGGCATGGCCTACTTGTTTGAAATTTGAAAAAAGATGCACTAGGAAAAAGTTAAGGTAGCCTAGTAGGGAGAAAACCCAATTGGGCCCTCTAGGCATGTAAAGACCCAATTTCGGCATTAATCAAATTATTGTTAATTAATGAGGATTACCGTTAATTAAGGTAAAATTGGATTATTTTGCAATTATTGAGGTTAAGTTCTAATAGGGATATTTTGGTTATTTCAGCATATAAGTAAATGAGTAAAGTTAAATTCTAATTAAAGGAAAGGATACAATTGAAGTAAATTAAAAGTCTTGGGGTTAAATTGAAAAAAATTGAAGTAATGAAGTTTAATTGTGCCTAGGGGCAGTATGGGAATTTCCTTGGGGACATATTTACCCCACTCATGAAACACCCTAAACCACATCTTTACTATATAAATGCAATCTACGTCATTTTATCCAAATAATTATATAACTACTATACTAATTAGGATTCTCACATCTTTCCTGTACATTTAAATTTGAATAAGCATATTGACTTCATATGCAATCCCAATATCTTAATAATTATACTATATCATCATACTTTAGCCATTTTTCTTTCATGTGTAGCAGTCAGCATTTCAGCACATTTATATAAAGTATTATAGCTTTTAGATGCATGCATAAACTAGCATTCTCACTATGAGTTTATTACAACCTTCATTTCCATATAACTTACATATACATATATTAAAACCTTTATACATATTAAACATGTAAGGAACTAAATAAGATTTATCAAAAGTTTCCTACATCCACTTCTATAGACTGGTGTTGGCCTGTCCTGATGCAGAAATAGTTTCTGTGCAAAAGCCTTGACTACCAAAACCTACACGAATCAAAATAACCCGTGCTAAGCTATATAGTTTAGTGGGGATTCTAAACATGAAAGACAACCACTCATAGTGGTCATCAAAATATAGGATATTCAAAACAATTGAATAATAATAATACTTGCATAACAAGATAACCCTTCACAATTTATTCAGCATACTTGAGTTCATACAATTCAATATGAGATATGTATATAACATAAATAGATACCAATACATGTTTAAGAAACCACTGTTAAACATGATAAATCATATATCAGATGCATAGTTCATACTGTGATTCACAGTGATACATTATTGCTTTACTTTAGCCTGCTTAAGTTCTAAGAGTGGATAACGGGATCGGTGGATACCCGAGGGTATCAAAACTATGGAACCAATCAGGGTCAACTATATGGTGGACCAGTTAAGGACCCAAAAGGGTCAAGCAACAACCCGAATGAGTTGTGCAAGATCCAACAGGATCAACTATACTGTGGACCTATAAAGGTCGACTGTGGCAGCTGCAATTCCCTATAGGCTCCTATCTATCCACAATTGAACTCTATTGTAGGCAATACTTTATTCATGCTCATACATTCATATACATAATCATAAATGTACATACCTGTAGGTACATTCGCTTATAGTAGGCTTATTCTAATAAGCATATTCATCAATGTGCATACATTTATCATTAATCAAATCATGTACTATACAAATATCGACATGTTTCCACATGAGCATATGCATATGACATGGTCATACTGTTATGTTTCCTATTTCATAGCATAGGTATACATTCATAGGCAATTTCCAATGTAAGTGATACAAATTTATATACACATGAGTATATGACTCTCGTATACTTGTATTCAAGGTCTATTTTGTTCAGTCATATGTGTAACACATGGGGGTAGCCTAATATACTAATAAAGGGAAATAAAAAGCATAGTTATGGGCTAAAATCATGATGTCGCGCTTGCGGCAAGTGTCGCACTCGCGACAGTATGCTTGGCCATACGAATTTTCACCCTGTTCCCAAAATCCTTCAAACTGCTTAATAATTTTATTTATTTTTTACATCATTTTTGACACATTAAACGGCCTTTCTAGAAATATTTTTCTTCTACAAAGTTGTAGATATACATTTCTAGTTTCTGGAACATCAAAAATATTTTCAATATCATTTCTATAACTCGAGATATGTTGAAATTACTAAAGACTGTTCATCATAGTAGGCAACACAGAATTTCCGATTTTCAAGTGAAAATTTGGAAATCTTGTAGCCATTATTTGACTTTGTTTTCTCAATATAAATTGTAGGTTTTGAAGTATATTTTAAGTAGGAATTAACCTCTTGTCATTCTGATCATTTTACAATCAATTATGAAGATTTTACCCCAAGCTATTCAAAATCGGATTCAAAGATGTATCTAATATTCAATCAATATAGGGATAATTTAGAGGCAAAATTAGTGTTATTTTTCAACGACACTTTTATACCTATATCTCATATGGAACTATCAAATTCATATAGCTTTAAATTAAGGTCCCGAACTCATTTTTATATCTAAATTACAGTCAATAGTTTAAGCAAATCTTCATGTAACACCTAATGTAACAAATTCTAAATTCATATCTCATCCCAGTTATTCCATCTATCACACATGTGCACCTTGTTGATATAATCATCATTCACATGTATGCAAGGTGAGTACCATCCCATACCTTGGCCGACCCCTTTATCACCCTAGCTTTCAATCCCTTGCAATATCCTTCCCTTTATTCCTTCTACCTTCCTCTTCTCCTTCACAAACATCATCATCATCATCAATTATAATTTCCAGCATTTATCCATCATTTACCTCAACCAAGATGAGAGGAAGAAGAAGAAGAAGAAGAAGATGATGATGATGATGATGATGATGATGATGATGATGATGATGATGATGAAATTCAATAGAGACCACTTACCTTAGAGTTATGCACTTAATTGCCTTAATTAACCATCAAGATTTGTCACTTAAATTGTTTGAAGATTCAAAGACATTGAATGAAAATTGAAAGGAAGTAAATTTTTTGTTTTTCCTCTCACCATTGCCGACCACACCACACTCCACCTTCTCACTTTTCTCTTTCCATCCACTAAGATTAATCTATTTATAATGCTTTGGTAAATGTCCTCTTTAATCCTTCAAGAAATTGCATGTCACATTATTAACACTCATTTCTTTGCATGCCACACATTATTCCCCATAATTTAATTTATTCCTAATTCAACCCCAACATTTAACCTCTTCCTTACATTAGTCTCTCCACTATTCTTAAATTCTCAATTGACCCCATAAAATGTCATAATTACCAATTTACCCTGAATCAATAATTATACTCCAATTAAACCCTCAATTCAAATTAAATCACACTAATCAATTTATTTTCCATGCCATTAAAATAATAAAAGCATAATTTATCCTTTAACCCAAATTTATACGAATTTCTCAATAAATATTTAATCTTAATCAATTAAAAACTCCTCTCAAAATATGAAATTTAATTAAGGTCATGTAAGGGGTCTCACAATTCTCTCCCTCTTAAGGAATTTCTTCCTCGAAATTCATACCTGATTTAAACAATTGAGGTTATTGCTTTCTCATAGCTGCCTCTGGTTCCCAAGTTATTTCTTGTATACCATGATGTTGCCAGAGTACTTTAACTAGAGGGATCTGCTTGCTCCTCAATTGTCTGATTTCCTTAGCCAGGATTTCCTTCGATTCCTCATCATACATGAAATCCGGCTACAACTGAATATCTTGAACTTGTAACTTGTGAGATTCATCCGAGCGATATCTTCGAAGCATAGATACATGAAACACGTCATAAAGCTTGGCCAATTCCATAGGAAGAGCCAATCTATAAGCTACTGGTCCGACTCTTTGAAGAATTTCGTACGGACCAATGAATCTCGGACTGAGTTTTCCCTTTTTCCCAAATCTAAGCACTTTTCTCCAAGGAGATACCTTTAAAAATACTTTATCACCCACTTGGTACTCGATATCCCTTCTTTAAGGTCAGCATATGACTTTTGCCTGTCACTTGCTTCTTTCAGCCTCTGCTTGATAGCTTGAACCTTTTCTTCTGTATCTCTAACAAGGTCAGGACCAATTAACTTACATTCAGTCAACTCAGTCCAGCAGACTGGAGTTCTACATTTCCTGCCATACAAAGCCTCATATGGTGCCATTTGAATACTCTTCTGATAGCTGTTATTATAAGCAAATTCCATTGAGGCTACATATTTATCCCAACTCATTCACATACAATTCTGCAAGCCTATCCATGGAATAATCTGTTCGAACCGGTAAGAAGTGAGCTACTTTTGTTAACTTATCCACTATTACCCAAACAGCATCATATTTCCTTAGAGTAAGAGGCAAACTAGTAACAAAATCCATTGTAATGTCTTCCCACTTCCACTGTGGAATTGGAATGGGATTTAGGAGACCTGAAGGAAACTGATGTTCTGCTTTCACTTGCTGACATGTTAGACATTTAGTAACATAATCAACAATATCCTTCTTCATGCCAGGCCACCAGTAAAACTATTTCAACTCTTGATACATCTTGTTCCCACCTAGATGCATAGTAAATGCAGTATTATGTGCTTCATGCAACAATGTTCTTTTTCACTTCTTTATCATCAGGGATACACAACCTGTTATGGTAGTATACACCACCATCTTCTTTCACTGAAAAATTAGATTGATTACCTTCACAAACTGCTTTAACAATCTGTTGTAACTTGACATCATCCTTCTGAGCATCAATCATTGTCTGCCTAAACATGGGCTTAACTTTAAGTTGTGCTAGTAAAGCACCATCCAAAGTAAATTTCCATCTACACTATTTTAACATCAACACTGCCATTGACTTACGACTCAAGGCATCAGCAACCACATTTGCTTTTCCTGGGTGGTAATCAACTATACAATCATAATCTTTGAATAATTCCAACCATCTTCTCTATCTCAAATTAAGTTCTTTCTGAGTAAGCAAGTACTTGAGGCTTTTATGATCAGTATAAATCCTGCATTTTTCCCCATACAAGTAATGCCGCCAAATCTTTAAAGCGAATACCACAGCTGACAGTTCTAGATCATGAGTTGGGTAGTTCTGTTCATGTGGTTTCAACTGTCTAGATGCATAAGCTATAACTTTATCATCTTGCATCAATACACAACCCAAACCAACCTTAGAAGCGTCACTGTACATTGCATACTCTTTCCCTGACACCGGTTGAGTCAACACTGGAGCCTCAGTCAACATCTTCTTCAACCTTTCAAAGCTTGCTTGACAATGATCAGACCATTCAAATTTAATATTCTTTCTTAACAACTTAGTGAGGGGTGAAGCAATGACAGAAAAACCCTTCACAAAATGACGATAGTAACCTGCCAACCCAAGAAAACTTCTAATTTCATGTACATTCCTGGGTGGTCTCCAATTAACAATAGCTTCAATTTTATTTGGATCGACCCTAACACCTTCAGCGGATACAACATGACCTAGGAAAGAAACGTCCTTAAGCCAGAAATCACATTTACTCAGTTTGGCATACAACTCATTTTCTTTAAAAGTTTGCAATACAATTCTCAGATGTTCAGCATGTTCAGCTTCATTTCTTGAGTAAATTAATATTTCATCAATAAACACAACAACAAATCGATCCAAGTAGGGTCTGAATACCCTATTCATAAGATCCATAAATGCAGCAGGTGCATTAGTCAACCCAAATGGCATAACTAAAAATTCATAATGCCCATAACGAGTTCTAAAAGCAGTCTTAGGAACATCCCCATCTTTAACTCTGAGCTGATAATATCCTGATCACAAATCTATCTTTGAGAACACACCAGCACCACTTAACTGATCAAATAAATCCTCTATTCATGGCAAAGGATATTTGTTCTTCACTGTCACTTTGTTCAACTGTCTATAGTCGATACACATTCTCATAGACCCATCCTTCTTCTTAACGAATAAAACCGGAGCACCCCAAGGTGACATACTAGGTCTGATAAAGCCTTTGTCTAATAATTCCTGTAATTGAACCTTCAGCTCTTTTAATTCAGATGGAGCCATTCTGTATGGTGCCCTGGAGATTGGGGCCGTACCAGGTAACAGATAAATAGACCACTCAACATCTCTTTCTGGAGGAAGACCAGGTAATTCCTCAGGAAATACTTCTGGAAATTCTTTCACAATCGGTACTTTGTCAAGCTCCACTGTATCCCTTTTTGAGTCAAGGACTAAAGCTAAAAATGCTTGCCATCCTTTTCTAAGATATCGCCTAGCTTGCATTGCTGATATAACATTATTTGATAGCTTAGAATAATTGCCTTCTACTACCACTTCCTTTCCTTCATCATTCCTGAGAGTTACTGTTTTCATCTCAAAATTTACCACTGCATGATGCTTGGATAACCAATCCATTCCCAGAATTACATCAAACTCATGAAAAGGCAACACAATCAAATCTGCTGGAAACTCTCTCCCTTGAACTACTATAGGACAGTCTTTGCACACCTTATTAACAATTATACTATGTCCCAAAGGACTAGTTACACATACATCAAAATCTAACTGTTGTGTTTTAAAACTATCTCTACCCGAAACCCCAATACAAACATATGAGTGAGTAGAGCCAGGATCAATGAGTGCATGTATGTTACAATTATAAAGAGAAAAAGTACCAGCTATAACTTCTGGAGCATCCTGTTCCTCCCGAGCCTTCATGGCATAAGCCCGTCTAGCAACCATTTGAGTAGAAGGTCTATCAACTATTTTTGACATATTCTGAGACTAAGATCCATGATGAGCTGATCCAAACCTTCCTCTTCCTCTACCTCTTCCAGATGGGGGTGCATTAGAAGCTCCCCTGCTATTCTATTGCTTAGAACCTTGATCCGCCATGAAATGATCAGCACTGCCACATCTAAGGCATTCTCCAGCCAGTTTCCTACAATTACCCCAATGGTGCTTGGAATAATAAGAACACTCAGGTGCTTAACCCCCATTCTGTCTTCCTGAAGTTTCCCTCTCATTTTTAAGCTTGGAAGAAGATTCTTGTTTCTTTCCTTTATTAGCAGAACTAAAAATGGACTCTGCAGGCTGACCTCCTTGAGTTCCCCTAAATCTTTTTCCAGTAGATGATCCTCCCCTGGAACCACTTCTTTTATGCTCTCTCTCTCTTTTAGTTATCTCATACTTTTCAATTTTCATAGCAGTTGTAACCAGTTGATTAAAATCTACCACATTTAGAGATGTAAATCCAAACAATTTTTCTTTGATTCTATCATTCAGCCCATCTTCAAAGTGCCTGCATTTAAACACTCCTGTCAACATCTCCTTGGGAACATATTTGCATAATCGGCTAAATTCTTTTTCATATTCAGCCATAGATAAAACTTTTTGTCTCAAACTCAGAAACTGCTTCAATTTCTCCTCCTTGTAAGCCTCAGTAACATATTTCTTTCTGAACTCCCCCTTAAAGAATTTCCATGTAAGTGGATCAGGTAACTGAGGTTGTCTCAAAATCAACTTCCACCAATCATAAGCCATGCCTTGAAGTAAGGACATAGCACAAGATACCTTATGATTTACAGGACAATTAATTTCATCAAATATCCTTTCCAGCCTTTCTAACCAGAACTCAGCTTCTTCAGATTGTTCTAAATTAGTGCCCATAAATTCTTGTGCTCCATGCTTTCTAATTTCGGATATTGGAGCCTTGGGCATAGTCATTCTTTGCAGAATCTGGGCCATATCCTGAGAAATTTTTAACAAAGCTTCTCCAGGAACTGAAGTAGGAATTTCATTTTGATGTGATGATGAAGTCACTGGATTAGGAGGATTTGATCTAACCTGCAAATTACTTTCAGCCGATTCTTCTATAGTATCCCTAGAGGAATTCTCCATCTTTAATCTATAAGAAAACAGGAACTTCTGCATTAGGCCAACACAACACTATCTCATATTAAAGTTTCTATACTTGCATTGCCTAGAAAAGGCTAAACCTAGGCTCTGATACCAAATTCAAATTGAAACACCCTAAACCGCATCTTTACTATATAAATGCAATCTACGTCATTTTATCCAAATAATCATATAACTAATATGATAATCAGGATTCTCACATCTTTCCTGTACATTTAAATTTGAATAAGCATATTGACTTCATATGCAATCCTAATATCTTAATAATTATACTATATCATCATACTTTAGCCATTTTTCTTCCATGTGTAGCATTCAGCATTTCAGCACATTTATATAAAGTATTATAGCTTCTAGATGCATGCATAAACTAGCATTCTCACTATGAGCTTATTAGAACCTTCATTTCCATATAACTTACATATACATATATTAAAACCTTTATACATATTAAACTTGTAAGGAACTAGACAATATTTATCAAAAGTTTCCTACATCCACTTCTATAGACTGGTGTTGGCCTGTCCTAATGCAGACATAGTTCCCGTGCAAAAGCCTTGACTACCAAAACCTACACGGATCAAAATAACCCGTGCTAAGCTATACAGCTTAGTGGGGATTCTAAACATGAAAGACAACCACTCACAGTGGTCATCAAAATATAGGATATTCAAAACAATTGAATAACAATATTACTTGCATAACAAGATAACCCTTCACAATTTATTCAGCATACTTGAGTTCATACAATTCAATATGAGATATGTATATAATATAAATAGATACTAATATATGTTTAAGAAACCACTGTTAAACATGATAAATCATATATCAGATGCATAGTTCATACTGTGATTCACTGTGATACATTATTGCTTTACTTTAGCCTACTTAAGTTTTAAGAGTGGATAATGGGATCGGTGGATACCCGAGGGTATCAAAACTATGGACCCAATCATGGTCAACTATACGGTGGACCGTCAAGGACCCAAAAGGGTCAAGAAACAACCCGAATGAGTTGTGCAAGATCCAACAGGATCAACTATACTGTGGACCTATAAAGGTCGACTATGGCAGCTGCAATTCCCTATAGGCGCCTATCTATCCACAATTAAACTCTATTATAGGCAACACTTTATTCATGCTCATACATTCATATGCATAATCATAAATGTACATACCTATAGGTACATTCGCTTATAGTAGGCTTATTCTTATAAGCATGTTCATCAATGTGCATACATTTATCATTAATCAAATCATGTACTATACAAATATCGACATGTTTTCACATGAGCATATGCATATGACATGGTCATACTGTTATGTTTCGTATTTCATAGCATAGGTATACATTCATAGGCAATTTCCAATGTAAGTGATACAAATTTATATACACACGAGTATATGACTCTCGTATACTTGCATTCAAGGTCTATTTTGTTCAGTCATATGTGTAACACATGGGGGTAGCCTAATATACTGATAAAGGGAAATAAAAAGCATAGTTATTGGCCAAAATCATGATGTCGTGCTCGCGACAGTATGCTTTGCCATACGAATTTTCACCTTGTTCCCAAAATCCTTCAAACTGCTTAATAATTTTATTTATTTTGTACATCAGTTTTGACATACTAAACAGTTTTTTTATAAAAAGTTGTCTTCTACAAAGTTCTAGATATACATTTCTAGTTTCTGGAACATCAAAAATATTTTCAATAACATTCCTAGAACTCAGGATATGTTGAAATTACTAAAGACTGTTCATCATAGTATGCAACACAGAATTTCCGATTTTCATGTGAAAATTTGGCAATCTTGTAGGCATTATTTGACTTTGTTTTCTTCATATAAATTGTATTTTTGAAGTCTATTTTAAGTAGGAATTAACGTCTTGTCATTCTGATCATTTTACAATCAATTATGAAGATTTTACCCCAAGCTGTTCAAAATCGGATTCAAAGATGTATCTAATATTCAATCAATGTAGGGATAATTTAGAGGCCAAATTAGTGATATTTTTCAACTACACTTTTATACCTATATCTCATATGGAACTATCAAAATTCATATAGCTTTAAATTAAGGTCTGAACTCATTTTTATATCTAAATTACAGTCAATAGTTTAAGCAAATCTTCATGTAACACCTAATGTATCAAAATCTAAATTCATATCTCATCCCATTTATTCCATCTATCACACATGTGCACCTTGTTGATATAATCATCATTCACATGCATGCAAGGTGAGTACCATCCCATACCTTGGCCGATCCCTTTATCACCCTAGCTTTCAATCCCTTGCAATATCCTTCCCTTTATTCCTTCTACCTTCCTCTTCTCCTTCACAAACATCATCATCATCATCAATTATAATTTCCAGCATTTATCCATAATTTACCTCAACCAAGATGAGAGGAAGAAGAAGATGATGATGATGAAATTCATTAGAGACCACTTACCTTATAGTTATGCACTTAATTGCCTTAATTAACCATCAAGATTTGTCACTTAAATTGTTTGAAGATTCAAAGACTTTGAATGAAAATTGAAAGGAAGTAAATTTTTGGTTTTTCCTCTCACCATTGCCGACCACACCACACTCCACCTTCTCACTTTTCTCTTTCCATCCACTAAGATTAATCTATTTATAATGCTTTGGTAAATATCCTTTTTAATCCTTCAAGAAATTGCATGTCACATTATTAACACTCATTTCTTTGCATGCCACACATTATTCCCCACAATTTAATTTATTCCTAATTCAACCCCAACATTTAACCTCTTCCTTACATTAGTCTCTCCACTATTCTTAAATTCTCAATTGACCCCATAAAATGTCATAATTAGCAATTTACCTCGAATCAATAATTATACTCCAATCAAACCCTCAATTCAAATTAAATTACACTAATCAATTTATTTTCCATGCCATTAAAATAATAAAAGCATAATTTATCCTTTAACCCAAATTTATACGAATTTCTCAATAAATATTTAATCTTAATCAATTAAAAACTCCTCTCAAAACATGAAATTTAATTAGGGTTATGTAAGGGGTCTCACAACTCACCTATTTAGGATTCCTGGAGACTGAGGATATCGGCATAGGAAGGTCTCTCTCTCTCTCTCACTCTTTTTCTCTATTCTCTCAGTTACTGGCTGAAGAAGATGAGAGCTTAGGGTTTTGGGATAATCTTTAAGGAAATGTCTCCTTTCTTCCTCTTCTTCGTTTGAGTTAGGGTTTTAGGGGATTAAGAAATATGGTTGTTATCACCTTATGTAAGGAAAAGAAAGAGAGAGATGGATCAGTGGATCTTGAAGGAGATGAAGCTTGAATATCAGGTACGAGAATTGTTTATCAGTTGTTACTAAATATTTTTCCCTCTTTTGTTGCATGTGTTCTCTTAGCTGAGATTAAGGATTCAATCTAGAAAATTAGATGAGTTACGAATGATATAAAGCTTTAATGTTCACTAGTGTAAACAATTAGGGTGAGATCTGGAAATTAAAACACTTGATCTGCAAAATTTGAAAATTTGTGAACCTTGGCTACCAAAGTCCCTTGCACGGCCACTTGTGGTTTTTCCTCTTCCTATGCACGACCACTTATGGCTTTTCTTCTCTACATGCATGGCCACTTGTGGTTTTTCCTCTTCCTATGCACGACCACTTATGGCTTTTCTTCTCTACATGCATGGCCACTTGTGGTTTTTCCTCTTCCTATACATGGCCACTTATGGCTTTTCTTCTTTACATGCATGGCCACTTGTCATTTTTCATCTTCCTATACATGGCTACACATGGTGTGCCTCACTTCCATGCAAAACCATGCAACTTTCTTGTTCCTTAGATGCACAGCCACTTGGCTATTTACCTCATGAAATGCATGGCCACTTGACTATTTACCTCATGAAATGCACGGCCACTTGGCCATTTTCCTCATGAAATGCATGGGCACTTGGCATTTCCTTCATGAAATGCACGACCACTTATACATTCTCTTTTCAATGGTTTTTCTTCACCCCAAGCTACAAACCATTCATAAATCATGAACGAGTATTGTGTGGGATATAATTGAGGTAAACCAAGTTAGCAATGAATAATGATGATGGTGATTGTGTATTAAAGTGGTCGATAGTATGTTATTGGATTACTGATGAATCAATACAGTTGTAAAGTCTTTTCAATGCTAAAGTTATTAAGATATAGTAAGAATGGTGTGACCTTAGGATGAGTTGTTATCTGAATTTGAATGACATGAATGTATTTATATGAGGGAATGGATTGAACTAAATTGTAAATCATCTAAGCCATCAATATGTTGTTTAGGCAAAATCATTCAATTAGAGAATCCCGGGGTATGTATATAGAAGAGTGAAAAGCTTTAGAATATGAAACCTAATGAAATAAGGTAAGGGGTTCACTTGAAAGCTAATTTTTAGAGAGACTTGAAAAAGGTAATATGTATATGAACCATTTTGACTAGAATGTGTTTTAGTGCATATCGAGGATAAATCTAAGTAAAGCAAGAGGCAAACTAGTAACCGTAAATCTAGATGCTAGTTGAAATGTCATATAAAGTTGGGATATGGTATGTACTCTGTCTGTGAGGCCCCAATCATGACCCTAATCGGATTATTATTAATTAATGAGAATTATCGCTAATTAAGGTAAAATTGGATTATTTTGCAATTATTGAGGTTAAGTCCCAAGAGCGGTGTTTTGGTAATTTCAATATATAGGTATATGAGTAGAGTTAATTGATGTTTAAAGAAAATGATACAATTGAAATAAATTAGAAGTTTTGGGGTTAAATTGTAAGAAATGGAAATCTAGGATATTAAAATGTATGAGGGTATTTTGGGAATTTTTCTTGGTGAGATATTTATCCCACTCAATTATTTATTATTTTCTAGAGATGTGGGGATCGGCTATGATAAGATGGAGATCCCTCTCTCTTTCTCTATAACACCCCAGGAATCGCCGATTACGTGAATAGTACTTCTCAAGATGAATAGTGCCATGTAGGGCCCACCGGGTCCATAAAAGTTTTTCTTCACCATTGGAAAGTATTATTAATAACGAATCTGGTATTATAATTTGGGCTGAAATTGAGATCAAATAGATCTCCAAAAGGAAAAAATAAAATAATTAACGGGACCGATATAGTTGACTGGAAACTTTAACTGGCTTAAGAATATTCCCTAGAATTCATAAAATTATTCTGATTGCACCAATTGACTAGAAATTATGTATAAGAATTTTCGGAATGATAAAATGAATTTTTTGAAAAATTTGAAAATTCAGCTCTCAAACTGATTAAAATTTACATTTGAGGCTAGTTTGATATCGAAACGACCTTGGATCGATCCCAAAATTTTAAGCAAGGCCTAATTAACATTTTTAGGAATTTTTAGTATAATTTTATCAAAAATTAAAAACTAAAAGTGTATTGGCCAATTAAATGGTGACATGTGGCATTGGACCCACTTAGGACTTAATTGTTTTTGTCCTAAAATAGGTAAACAATTAAATGTGGCTATAAGAGATCTTTATCTCTTGATTTTTGGCTGGCCAAAGGGCCATTCCTTTCCCATTTTCTGCCATTTCTTCTTTTTCTTCTTCTTCCTTTGTTTTCTTGGTTTTCAAGGCTTATTTCTTAAGATTTCACAACCATCATCTCAATTAAATTATTTCATTTTGCTTCCCTTCACCTTTTGGTTGCTATGGGTGGTGAAAGAAGATGAATATAGTTCAATTCTTCAAGTGGATAATTTGGTGAGTTGGGGAAAATTTAGTTTTATTTGATAATTAGAGTAATTAAGTGTTGATTATAGTATTGTGTAAATTATTTGAGCAAAAATTTGACTTAATCTATGGTGATTTTTGTCATGAAATTGCTGCCAATAGAAGAGCAAGGAGAAAGAAGCAAATCAACCGAAAATAAGGCGAAAGACAAAATTGTTGAGTGATTTGGTAAGTGAATAATTTTAAATCCTTTAATTTCACAATATATATATTGTATATATAATTAGAAAAAAAACTTAGGTTAATTATTAATTACGAATTAATTATGAAATTGGACTTAGAATTGTGCAATTAGAAGATAAATTAGTAAAATTATGGTATTTAATTAATATTTAGACAAGTTTAATTTTAGGAAAAAATTTGGTCACATTAAAAAAAATTAGGGACTAAAATATAATTTTCCAGATTAAATTGAATAATTGAAAAATAGATGATTTTATGTTTATTGTGTTTAAATTGAGTAGAAAATACAATTTATAAAGAAATTGAAATAAGGTAATCGAATAGGGACCTTAAGAAAATTTATAAAATTTTGAGATATAAATCAGAATAAGTGTAAAATAAAATATAATTCATCTATATGACATGTAAGGAGCATGTATTAGAAAAGAAAGTAATAAATAAAATAAATAAATGAAATAATTATAACTGAATCGTATGATTTTAATTAAAAAACTGGTATATTTGAAATACCGAGAATGTTTTTAATAATGTATACTAATTATTACCATGAATCGATAATGATGCATTATTGTAAACTATATTAAATTATATTATAATAAAATTAACCGATGAATTTCTCAAGTAAGGGTAAATTAATAATTTTGTCAATAAATGTAAAAATCTAGACTTCAATCGAAAAAAAATGTGTATTATAATGAAATTAAACGATGAAAAACAGATAATGAAATACAATTATAAAGAAAATGTGAATGAACTGTAGTGAAATTCTGGAGTTTTAAGTTTATGTTCACCACTAAGTACTTTTGTACTTAGCGTGTGGTTTTGTACTACATGCAGGAGACAGAGACTGATTTTGTCCTGGAAGGGAATCGATGGAAGAAGAACCCGACATTTTGTGTTTCCTTGTTAGCATGTACATATGAATGTTGCCTAGTAGGACAGCATGGCTAGTTTTGGGGACTATATATAGTTTTGGACTTGTATATATATGTTATGTACTATAAATAAGTAGATGAGATAAGCACAAAATTTGTATTATGTATATGTATGGTTATACGTAAAATTTTGGAAATGATCATTGTTCTGTATTTGGCTGATCTTGTAGAGTATATATATAGATTGTGGAGGTTGGGTTGGATGTTTGTTAATATTTTGGGAGTGTTTTGTAGATTTTGCAGGAAGGTTGAATTTAGGTTTCAGCCGTTATGTTGTCCAAATTTCTATAGATTAATTAATAAGATATTTTAAAAAGTGGGACCCACAACTAAATGGTTAAAATAATGAATGTTACATATGGATAATTTAATAATAATTTATGGACCACCACAGTGTAGTGTGACACTGGTATTGGACCAATGTCCAGCTATCAGGTGTTATATTTAGTGGTATCAGAGCTGGTTTAGGCAGTCCTAAGGTTGGAGAAATGAGGAGTTAAGTTTGATTGAGTGATTGGATTCTTTATGTATATAAATACCATGAACTGTGATGTTTTGATTATAAGATGATATTCAGGTTAGTAATCTTTTAGGGCACAGTGTGGTAGTTGATACATTATACTGGAACTGCCCTATCAGTATTCAGTAGTGTACCATTCTTGCTGATTTGATAGCCCTTCCTTTTCGAGAATTTGATATTATTCTGGGTATGGATTGGCTTTATGCTCACCGGGCTATAGTATATTGTCGGTTAAAACGAATCACCTTGATGACCCAAGATGGAACAAAAATAACTGTAGATGAAGAATGATCATATTTCTTATCAAATGTGATTTCAGCTACTGTAGCACACCGGTTGATAAGAAGAGGGTGTGCAACATATTTAGCATATGTGATTGAAACTAAGAAGGAGGGACTGTGTATCAGTGACATTCCTACTTTTTGTGACTTCCCAGATGTTTTTCCAGATGAATTGCCTAGTTTGCCACCAAATAGAAGGGTAGAATTCTCTATTGAGGTGATGTCTTGTACTGCACCTATCTCTATAGCTCTATACAGAATGGCACCTATTGAGTTATAGTTGCAGGAGTTATTAGAGAAAGGATTTATTAGGCTTAGTGTTTTGCCTTGGGGTGCACCAGTACTATTTGTAAAGAAGAAGGATGGATCTCTGCGGTTATGCATTGATTATAGGCAGTTGAATAAGGTTACTATCAAGAATAAATATCCATTGCCTCGTATTGATGACTTGTTTGACTAGCTGAAAGGTGTAGGGATGTTCTCTAAAATTGACTTGCGATCGGGATACTACCAATTGGGAGTTAGGGAGGCTGATGTGCAGAAGATAGTTTTCCGTACTAGATATGGACACTATGAGTTCCTAGTGATGCCGTTTGGATTGACAAATGCACCAACAGCTTTTATGGATCTCAAGAACCAGATTTTTCACCCATACCTAGACTAGTTTTTGGTAGTCTTCATAGATGATATTTTGGTGTATTATAAAACTCCTGAAGAATATGATAGACATCTCAGGATAGTACTTCAAATTCTATGGGATCAAAAACTGTATGCAAAGCTCAGTAAGTGTGAGTTTTAGCTTTAGAAAGTTGCATTCTTAGGACATATAGTGTCTGCACAGGGAATATCTATGGATCCCAAGAAAGTACAGGCAATATTAGACTGGAAAACACCTGGAAATGTAACAAAAATTAGGAGTTTTCTAGGTCTGACTGGTTATTACAGAAGGTTTGTAAAGGGGTTTTCTACCATTGCTACTCATTTGATCCGATTACTTCAGAAGAATGTTAGATTTGTATGGTCAGAGAAGTGTCAAGAGAGTTTTGAGCAATTAAAGAAGATGTTGACAAAAGCACCTATTTTGACCCATCCAATGTCAGGAAAAGATTTTGTAATTTACAGCGACGCTTTTAGAAATGGATTAGGCTATGTCTTGATACAGGAGGGTAAAGTAGTTGCTTATGCTTCCAGGCAGCTAAAGACTTATGAGAGGAATTATCCCACTCATGATTTGGAATTAGTAGCAATTGTATTTGCATTGAAAATTTGGAGGTATTATCTTTTTGGTGAAAAATGTTTTATCTTCACCGACCACAAGAGTTTGAAATACCTATCGACATAGAAGGAACTTAACTTGAGGCAGAGGCATTGGCTAGAGTTAATTAAAGATTATGACTGTTACATTGACTACCATTCGGGTAAAGCCAATGTGGTAGCTGATGCACTCGGTAAGAAACATACGGCAAGTAATAAGTTAATTAAATATTTTATATATTTACCTTTCATATAGTATAAATGGTAACTGAGTGATGTTATGTAATAGCTTTAAGAGCCATGAGTGTGAGATTGTCCCTGACGGCTGATGGAGCACTTCTAGCTAAATTACAACTTAAGCCAGACTTGTTATAATAAGTAAAAGCCATCTAGCTATATGATGAGAGGTTGGCTAAGGCTATGATGGATATCAATAAAAGTGGGGATACTAAGTTCACTTTAGCTCCAGATGATAGCTTATATTTCAGGGGAAGACTGTGTTCACCTGCTAATGAAGAGTTAAAGAAAAAGATTTTGACTGACGCATATAGTAGCAGTTATACAATGCATCCAGGTAGTACTAAAATGTACCAGCATTTGAAAACTCATTATTAGTGGCCTGGGATGAAAAGGGAGATTGCAGAGTTTGTGTCTAAGTGTTTGATTTGTCAACAAGTTAAGGTTGAGCATCAGGTTCCTTCTGGATTACTTTAACTTATTTCTGTACCGAAATGGAAATGGGATACGATTACCATGGATTTTGTATCGGGTTTGCCACTCACCAGACATCAGCATGATACTATTTGGGTGATAGTCGATAGACTGACTAAATCTGCCCACTTTTTGCCTGTGAGATCAAACTTTTCTCTGGTGAGGTTAGCTGAGATTTATATTAATGAGATTTTTTGACTATATGGTATTTTTATTTCCATAATTTTAGATCGAGATCCTCGATTTACTGCTAGATTCTGGGAGAGACTACAAACATCATTGGGCACAAGATTACATTTTAGTACAGAGTTTCACCCACAGATGGATAGACAGTCTGAAAAAGTTATACAAGTGCTTGAGGATATGTTGACATGTTGTGTTCTAGATTGTGGTGGCAATTAGGAAAAATATCTCCCTTTAGCAAAATTTGCATACAACAATAGTTATCAATCTAGTATCAAAATGCTACCCTATGAAGCATTGTATGGGAGGAGATGTATGACTCCATTATACTGGACCGAGCTTATTGAGAATAAATTAGTCAGATCTGATCTGATTAAAGAAACCAAAGATAAGATCCAATTGATTAGAGATAATTTAAAGGCAGCAGCTGATAGACAGAAGTCCTATGCAAACTTGAAGAAAAAAGATATTGAGTATCAAGTGGGTGAGAAAGTATTCTTGAAAGTATCCCCTTAGAGAAAGATTGTGAAGTTTGGTAGGAAAGGAAATTTAAGACCCAGATTTATAGGCCCTTATGAGATTTTAGAAAGAATAGGACCAGTGGCTTATAGATTGGATTTACCAACAGAGTTACAAAAGATCCATGATGTGTTCCACGTGTCTATGCTCAAGAGATATCGATCAGATCCATCGCACGTGATCACAACACGGGACATTCAGTTGAAATCAATTTTATCTTATAATGAGGAACCGATGAGAATTCTGGATAGAAAAGTAAAAAAGTTGAGAAATAAGTAGATACTGCTCGTTAAAGTACTCTAGACTCGCCATAACATCGAGGAAGTGACTTAGGAACCAGAGGAGACTATGCGATAGTAGTATGCACAACTATTTTCACTAGGTAAATTTCGAGGACGAAATTTTTTATTTAGTAGGGGAGAAATGTAACGCCCTAGGAATCGCCGATCATGTGAATAGTACTTTTCGAGGTGAATAGTGCCACGTAAGGTCCACCGGGTCCATAAAATTTTTTTTCACCGTTGGAAAGTATTATTCATAACGAATCTGATGTTATAATTTGGGCTAAAATTGAGGTCAAATAGATCTCCCAAAGGAAAAAATAAAATAATTAACGGAACCGATATATTTGACTGGGAACTTTGACTGGCTTAAAAGTATTCCCTAGACTTCATAAAATTATTTTGATTGCACCAGTTGACAAAAAATTATGTATATGAATTTTTGGAATGATAAAATGAACTTTTTGAAGACTTTGAAAGTTCAGTTTTCGGACTGATTAAAATTTACATTCAAGGCTAGTTTTATATCGAAACGACCTCGGATCGATCCAAAATTTTAAGCAAGGCCTAATTAACATTTTTAGGAATTTTTAGTATAATTTTATCAAAAATTGAAAACTAAAAGCGTATTGGCCAATTAAATGGTGACATGTGGCATTGGACCCACTTAGGACTTAATTGTTTTTGTCCTAAAGTAGGTAAACAATTAAATGTGGCAATAAGAGATCTTTATCTCTTGATTTTTGGCTGGCCAAAGGGCCATTCCTTTCCCATTTTCTCCCATTTCTTCTTTTGCTTCTTCTTCCTTTGTTTTCTTGGTTTTTAAGGCTTATTTCTTAAGATTTCCCAACCATCGTCTCAATTAAATTGTTTCATCTTGCTTCCCTTCACCTTTTGGTTGCTATGAGTGGTGAAAGAAGATGAATATAGTTCAATTCTTTAAGTGGATAACTTGGTGAGTTGGGGAAATTTTCATTTTATTTGATAATTAGAGTAATTAAGTGTTGATTATAGTATTATGTAAATTATTTAAGCAAAAATTTGACTTAATCTATGGTGATTTTGGTCATGAAATTGCTGCCAATAGAAGAGCAAGGAGAAGGAAGCAAATCAACCAAAAATAAGGGGAAAGATAAAATTGTTGAGTGTTTTGGTAAGTGAATAATTTTAAACCGTTTAATTTCACAATATATATGTTGTATATATAATTAGAAAAAAAATTAGGTTAATTATTAATTACAAATTAATTGTGAAATTGAACTTAGAATTGTGCAATTAGAAGATAAATTAGTGACATTATGGTATTTAATTAAAATTTAGACAAGTTTAATTTTAGAAAAAAAATTCGGTCACATTAAAAAAATTACGGACTAAAATGTAATTTTTTAGATTAAATTGAAATAATTGAAAAATAGATGGTTTTATGTTTATTGTGTTTAAATTAAGTAGAAAATACAACTTATAAGGAAATTAAAATAAGGTAACTGAATAATGACCTTAAGAAAATTTATGAAATTTTGAGATATAAATCAGAATAAGTGTAAAATAAAATATAATTAATCTATATGACTTGTAGAGCATGTATTGGGAAAGAAAGTAATAAATAAATAAAATAATTGCAATTGAATCATATGATTTTAATTGAAAAACCGGTATATATGAAATACTGAGACTGTTTTTAATAATGTATACTAATTATTACCATGAATCGGTAATGATGCATTATTGTAAACTGTATTAAATTGTAATTATATTTTGCCCTTAGTATTATATGTAAAATCAGAAATTAGGATGTATATGGCTAGCCATAGGGATATTTCTGTAATCATGATAGCAAGTCATGGTGACTTGCATAGTGGTAACCTTGATATGGTTCCACGTCTGTATTGGAATGTTTAGAGAAAATGAAAAAGAAAAAATAAAGGAAAAAATAATAATATGTGTGTAATTGATACTACCGGAGTATTGGGACCTATAGGGTCCATAGTTATACTCATCCTAATTAGTGATACATTTTCATGCTATACTAGGGGCAAGAGTATTAAAATATTGTATTGACTAAAGCATAAAAAGATACTATATGAGTAAAAATGTAAAACTTGAAAAGCGAGAATAAATTACTGTTTGGAAAAAAATGTACTGAAAATAAGGGTAAAAGCCTAAAAGAACTGATAAACAAAGAAATTGGGACAGAAGTGCATATTTGAAACTTTAGGGACTAAAGTGAAAATTTATCCCTATAGTGTAAAATTCAAATTTAAAGTGATAAATTTGAGAATAAAACTTGAAAAGCTATAATTGAGAACAAATTTCTCAAGCAAGGGTAAATTAATAATTTTGTCAATAAAAGTAAAAATCTAGACTTCAATCGAAAAAAAATATGTATTATAATGAAATTAATCGATGAAAAACAGATAATGAAATACAATTATGAAGAATGTATGAATGAACTGTAGTAAAATTCTGGGGTTTTAAGTTTATGTTCACCACTAAGTACTTTTGTACTTAGTGTGTGATTTTGTATTGCACGCAGGAGACAGAGACTGAGTTTGTGCTAGAAGGGAATTGATGGAAGAAAAACCCAGCATTTTGTGTTTCCTTATTAGCATGTACATATGAATGTTGCTCGATAGGACGGCATGACTAGTTTTGGGGACTATATATAGTTTTGGACTTGTATATATATGTTATAATACTGTAAATAAGTAGATGAGATAAGCATAGAAATTGTACTGTATATATGTATGGTTATATGTAAAATTTTGGAAATGATTGTTGTTCTATATTTGGCTGATCTTATGGAGTATATATATAGATTGTGGAGGTTGGGTTGGATGTTTGTGAATATTTTATGAGTGTTTTGTAGCTTTTGCAGGAAGGCAGAATTTGGGTTTCAGCCATTATGCTGCCCGAATTTCTGTAGATTAATTAATAAGATATTTTAAAATGTGGGACCTACAACTAAATGGTTAAAATAATGAATGTTGCAATGGATAATTTAATAATAATTTATGGACCCCCGCAGTGTAGTGTGACACCGGTATTTGGACCAATGTTTAGCTATCTGGTGTTACATTCTCTCTCTTCTCTCTCTGGTTACAAGTTAAAGAAGAGGAACCTAGGGTTTTGGTGTTTTAAACCTTATGAAGGAAAAGAAAGGAATCATGAGTATAGGAGATGGATCTTGAGGATTAAAGGAGTGAAGCTTTAATATCAAGTATGGGAACTAAGTATACTGCACTGTTCATATGATTGATTTTGGGAATCTTCCCTTTCTTCTTGTTTGTGAGTCATCCTTGACAAGGTTAAGGGCTAAACCTAGTAATTTAGATTAGTTTTTAATGATTTAAAGCTTTAATGATCATCATTGTAAGTGGTGAGGTAAGATCTAGGATTTAAGTTCTTGTATTGCATAATCGGGGTTTCTACATAATCTGGGTTTCTGGGTTTCCATGTTTGCTGAAATCCCTTGCATGGCCACTTATGGCCTTTCTCTTTGCTTTGCACAACCACTTATGGCCTTTCTCTTTGCTTTGCACAGCCACTTGGCCATTTATTTCATGGAATGCACGGCCACTCATGTGTTTTCTCCCTTTAGTGCATGGCCACTAACCTGTTTCCCTTATGGAATGCATGGCCACTCAATGTTTTGCTCCTTGCTTTACATGGCCACTCAATTTTTTGCTCCTTCCAATGCACGGCCACTTGGCCATTTTCTTAATGAAATGTACGGCCACTTGTACACTCTATTTTCATTGGTTCTTCTCCTTCCCAAACTATAGCTTATTCAATTGTATAGCCAATGTTTATAAAGACAGTGATATTATAAGGGTCAATTAAGTTAGTAATGAGAAATGTTGTTGATGGTTGGGTATACAAGGGTAGTATGTTAATTGATTACTGATAAATTATTATGGTTCTAAAAGTCTTTCCAATGCTAAGATTTAAAATAAAGATATAGTTTGGCAAAGGCGTGGCTACAAGAAGAGTTACTATCTGAATTTGAATGACATGAACGTTTGTATGCGAGGGAATAGAGAGACAATATAATAACCTAAAGATTATGCATAATTTAATGTGACACATAAAGTTGTATTAGGTATTTGACCTATGAAGTAAATCGTCATACTCAAATATTATGCATTGACGTGTCTTTGCCTGACATGAAAATATTATGATGTGGTCTAGTGACAATAAGATGATAGTTACAAGGTTATAAGTTTAAGTTGAAAGAGTTGGGACATTGCCTTTTTAGGCTTAATCATGAGACCATAGAAGTTAAGTTATGCTTTAAGTCATACTGGAAGGTAGTAATTAGCCTTGATATAGAGAAACATGCTTGTTTATTTGCTTATGCAATGCATTTTACTATGTAAAACTCATACCCACAAGTAGTGTGCTAGCATATAAGATGGGATAATATTGTATAAACGTACCTGAGGGTAAGATACTATAAGATAAAATGCACAAGTATGATGATTTGATACATACATGATCACGTTAGGATATATAACATGTTGTTCATGATCTAATAGACTATAAAAGTGAACTAAGGACTTAACTAAGAATAAGTGTTGACCTTAAGATGTAATTAACATATTCATCTTCTTATATCAATCATAGTTGCTTAAATATTATTTAAATAATTATGTATTGATATGAACACTATGATATGGTATGGAAGCTACTCTCGGTGAATAGCAATAAGGTATACCATTGAGAACTGTCGATGAAGTAGATAAATACAATATTTATTATGATGTATTTATGCTATGATAAGTTGTCGGACTCAATATGTGAACAAGTATAAATAGCAAAAGCACATATTGTCATGATTCAAGTTGCATTTATATGTATATGGATATGTATTTAACGTTATGAAGACTTTTAGCAGCAAGACCCATACTTTCATATTGCCTTATGGAAATCATGCATAATGGTGACTATAATGAGATAGGTCAAGGAAAGGTTATATTTTATTATGTTTGCATAATCATGCAACTATTACAATATGAATGAATGAAAAATTAATGTAACTATATGATCATATGATAGCATTCATGTGTACTGGAGCCTAGAGCTCAATATTGCAGTATGATAAGAATAATGTGCTTTCTTATATAAATGATGGCATTAAGTAAAGACGTTATACTAAGTAAAGAAGAATATGTTGAATCGAAATATGTTTAAGAAAGGTAAAGTCCATGAATCTTAGTTCAGTTGTGGATTAGATAGGCATGCTTAGAGGGATATAGTCACAGCTGCCATAGTTGATCCCGTTTGGGTTTTGTTCCTTAATGGAACCATTGCTAGACCCTGTTTGGGTCTATAGTTTATTCCTTGCTAGAACCATTGTTCGGCCCCATTTGAGTCTATTGCTTGATATCTTCAGATATCCATTGGTTGATACATTCGGGTATCCATTGCTCTCATTATCAATCCCTTCGAACTAGTACTTAGACAGGCTATTAAAGATGATAATCAAGATAAAGTAAAAAATGCATTAATCACTTCACTTACGTAATATAAGCATGATGAAGGGTCTATTATATTGCTTATCATGATTTCTTATGGCTATAACTATTTCAATGAAATGAAATTATTGGAATGTATACCTATGAGATTTAAATTGCCATTTTATGATAGAATGCGTACAATGTTATTATAAGAACTATTTGGGCTATAGCATACATAATAAGTTTCGTATGCTTTGGGATTTATGAACGTATGTATGTGATAATTGGAACTTCGTGGGTAATCACGATACATAAGGTTGTTCTCTGTGATTGCATGCAAAGCTGGTTAGTCAATACCTACAAATGTTTACACCTGTATGTGCACTCCAATAACTTAGACATAAGCTAAAGGACATTGTATGACATAATATGATATTGGTTGACATTTAGTTGCCATAATAGGACAACATTAAGGAATACATGGTTGTGAACAGAAGTTGTGAGTTATAATTGTATTTCATAATTATGATTGTATGATATATATGAAGAAATCATGCCTAGCAATAACTCTATAGTCATTTCATGAGATAAGCACTCCCGTGTGCATGGATTTGTTATTGAATGCATAACTTATGTAACAATGTGATGAAGGCATAAAGTTAAAGTTTTATACTGTCAATAATCCTAATATCTGAACTCTGAAGTAGTAAGGATTAGGAAGGGTGTGAATCAAGCTAGTTTAAAGAAAGAAAAGAAGTAAGATGATGATACTAATTTGACAAGTTTTCGAAATAAGATAATTTACAGAATGCTTTAGACGTTAGTAAGTATGGTTTTATTATTAAGATTGAGGACTCCCCTAATATATTCATTGTTTAATGATCAATATAATAGACTCATATATTATTTTGTGTTATTATAAAAGTTATGTGTGTGTGTGTGTGTGTGTGTGTGTGTGTATGTGTGTGTGATAAGATGACTTAGGGTAAAGAGGTTATCTATAGAGTTTTGTTCCCCACTAAGCTTTATAGCTTAGCACGGGTTCGTTTATCCATATAGGTTTCAAGATAAGCTCCAGTGGATCGATAGCTCTAGTAGCTTGGCTACCATTGAATATAGGATTTGGCAGATTGTAGTTGTCCTTAAGGATGTCAAGTGATTGAAGGCCATTTATGTTATGCTCTCTTATTATAAATTTGATTTAATTTATTGTGGCATGTAATTATGGCTTGTATTATTAATTATTATTATTCTGCCTAATCTCTTCTAGGTTTTTTATGATTATTCATGGTTAGTGGATTAGGGTGTTACACTGTCAAAGTAAATGGTTTTACCCAAATATCATATGCTAATATTCCTATGCAATGACATGACAATACTATGATACAGTCTATTGACAATTAGGGGATAGTTGCAAGGTTGCATGTCTAAGTTAAAGAAATGGGATATTATATGTTGCACTTAATTATGAAACTATAGGAGTTAGTTATACTCCAAGTCATAATGGAAAGTAATGATTAGCCTTCATGTAAAGGAAAACTACTTGCCCGTTTGTTAATAAATGAAACCAAGTCTGCAAGTTGTGTTTTAATTAGTAAGATGAAATACTCTTACATAACTTACCTGGGTATAATGTGATTATAAGATGAACTAGTACTAGTAAGATGATTGAAGCCTATATGATCGAGTTAGGGTAGATAACATGTTGTCCATGATCTAATAGACTATAAAAGTGATCTAAAGGGATTAAAGATGAACAAGTGATAACCTTAGGCCAAAAAGAACCTGCTCACACTATTATATGGATCATAAATGCATGACCATTATTTAAAGTAATTATGTATTGATGTGAACTATAAAGATGTGTGAAAGCTGCTCACATCAAATAGTAACAATGTACGTCATTAAGAATTATCAATGAGTTATGTAAGTCAATGTTTTATAATTGATTCAACCATGCTATGATGAGTAGTTTGACACATTATATGAACAAGTAATGAAAGCATGTATTTCCATGATTAAACTGCATATATATGTGTGTGTATGTGTGTGTGTGTGTGTGTGTGTGTGTGGACATGCATAATGCTAATTATGAAAGATCATGTTATATTGTTGTTTGTATATTCATGCAACTACTATTATATAGATGAATGAATTTCCATGTGATCATATGACAACATCTATATGTAATGGAGCCTAAGGCTCAACATTGAGGTATGATAAGAATGATATATATTCTTTTATGAAATGTGGCTTTAAGCCAAATGATGAACTAAGTATAGCAGAATATGTTAAATCAAAGATGTTCTTAAAATGGTTAAACCTGCGGGTCTTAGTTCAGTTGTAGATTAGATAGGCATGCTTAGAGGGATATAGTTACAACTGCCATAGTTGGCCCCATTTGGGTCTTGTTCCTTAATAAAACCATCGCTCGGCCCTTTTAGGTCCATTGTTTGTTCCTTGTTGGAACCATTGCTCGACCCTATTTGGGTATATTGTTTGATATCTTCTGATATCCATTATTTGATACCTTCGAATATCCATTACTCCCGTTATCCACCTTTTGAACTATTACTTAAGCAGGCTATTAATGATAATAAAAAGTATAAGAAATAGTGTAATATATATGCATTGATTTCTTCACTTATTTAACATAAGCATGATGACTGGTCTATTATATTGTGTTGTTTTATCTTAAATTCCTTTTGGCTATAACTGTATTTATGAAAGGAAATGCCATGTTATGTGTTACATGATTGTGATATCTCACACCTATTATGAGGAAAGTTCCCGTGTGAGTGCCAATGTGAGTTAGTTTGACCAATGGGTTCTAAGGTGAATAGATGGGCCACATGGGCCACAAGCTCACTATATTGTATTAAAAGCTATACAAACTGTGACATACATAATAATCTTCATGTATGTGGAAGTATGAGATGTTTACATGTGGTATGGAGACTTTATCGGTTAATCATGATGTGTAACACATGTTTTTTGGAATGGCATGCAAATCTGTGAGTATGTATATGAACATTTACACGTGTATGTGCATGAGTATAATTCTATCATAAACCAAAGTGTAATGCATGAGATGAAATGATGTCATATTACGATTAGTTGACCATGCTAAGATAGCCTTGAGGGAATACATGATTATGAACTTGTAATGAAAATTGAATGATATGTGTGTGTGTGTGTGTGTATGAAGTAAGCATGCCTAATAATATCTCATAGTGATGCTACATGACCTAAGCACTCCATTGTGCTTTGATTTTATACCAACTGTATATCTTGTGTAACTTATATAATGGATTGTATTAAAAAAAATTTAACCTATCTAAAGCATGATGTCGATAACTTATGAGTAAAAGGATTTTGAGGTGTAAGAATTTTACTAGTTTAATAAGCAAAAGATGATGATGATAATGTAATTGATAAGTTTTAAAATAAGAGGATGCACACAATGCTCTAGATTTTAGTAAAGATGGTATTTATGGTTCAGGTTGAGGACTCCCTAAAATGTCTATTGTGGAGTGATTAATATGGTAGATTCATATGTTATTATATGTTATTGTGATAGTTGTAGATGATATAATGAAAAAGAAAGAAATTCTAAGAGGTTGTCTATAGAGTTTTGTTCCCCACTAAGCTTTATAGCTTAGCACGGGTTTGTTTATCCATGTAGGTTTCAGGATAAGCTCTAGTGGATCAATAGCTATAGTGGTTAGACAACCAGTGAAAAGAAGATCTGGCGGATTGCAGTTGCCTTTGAGGATTTCATTATATATCGTGGGCCAATTATGTTAGGCCTTCTTATTTATAAGTTTGATTTAATTTATTATGGCATGTAATTATGGCCTGTATTATTATTAATTATTATTTCTCCTTAACCTTTACTAGGTTTATGATTATAATTGATGATTATCCATGGTTAGTGGATTAAGATATTACAGTTAGTGGTATCAGAATGCCTAGGTTTAGCCTTTTCTGGGCAATAAGGAATTAAGAAATTGTTCTTGAAGGTTGAGATGAATTGGTCTTGACCATGGTATTATTGTTATTGGCATGCATATTTTGATGATTGTGATAGGTGTTTGACCTATGATTGATATATATTGGACCACTAGTAAGATTTTGGAATGGAGATAGTGAGGTCATATTAGAGGAATTGCTAGTATATCTCACTTTCTAATATTAGAAGTGCTTAAATGTTTTAATGTTTTAAGATTGAAGTATAAGCATAAGTTTGATCATTAGTACATCAGGATTGGCTATGAAGATGTTTGAAGATTGATTTTACCATTTATGATGATGCGAGAGGTCAAGGTTACTAGGATGCTATTGTCAGGATTTTCCTAATCAGTTTGGGCAATTCAGCATGTTTCACTATATCTGGATGGGATAAGACATGAACAGTATATGTGAATACGCATGGGTATTCATTGCATACATGAAAATATTGACGCATTGCATAGCATCCCACATCACATAAAAAGCATTGCATCATTTATCTGGCCCAGCAGAAAGGGAAAAATTGATAGGAAGTATAACGAGCATAAGAGTATCTGGAGATTATGAACAGTTACTAATGTTATTGATGGATGAGGTTGTTATGGCTATAGTTGCTTATAGCTAAGATGGAGTTTGGGGAATCCATAGCAATAAAGATAAAGACTACAGGTTTAAATTTCGAGGATGAAATTCTTTTAAAGAGGAGAGATTTGTAAGGACCTAATTTCGGCACTAATCGAATTATTGTTAATTAATGAGGATTACTGTTAATTAAGGTAAAATTGGATTATTTTGAAATTATTGAGGTTAAGTTCTAATAGGGGTATTTTGGTGATTTCAGCATGTAGGTAAATGAGTAAAGTTAAATTTTAATTAAAGGAAAGGATACAATTGAAGAAAATTAGAAGTCTTGGGGTTAAATTGAAAGAAATTGAAGTAATGGAGCTTAATTGTGCTTAGGGGGCAGTATGGAAATTTTCTTGGGGAGATATTTACCCCACTCACCTATTTATGGTTCCTGAAGATTGAGGATATCGGCATAGGAAGGTCTCCCTCTCTCTTCTCTTAGTTACTGGTTGAAGAAGATGATAACTTAGGGTTTTGGGATCATTTTTAAGGTCATGTCTCCTTCCTTCCTCTTCTTGGTTTGAGTAAGGGTTTTAGGGGATTAAGAAATCCTGTTATTATCACCTTGTGTAAGGAAAAGAAAGAGAGAGCTAGATCAGTGGATCATGAAGGAGATGAAGCGTGGATATCAAGTACAGGAATTGTATATGAGTTACTAAATATTTTTTCCCTCTTTTGTTTATGTGTTCTCTTAGCTAAGATTAAAGGTTCAATCTACCAAATTAGATGAGTTACGAATGTTTTAAAGCTTTAATGTTCACTAGTGTAAACAATTAGGGGAAGATCTGGAAATTAAAACACTTGAACTGTATAATCTAAAAATTTGTGAACCTTGGCTACCAAAGTCCCTTGCATGACCACTTGTGGTTTTTCCTCTTCCCACGCACAGCCACTTATGGCTTTTCTTCTCTACATGCATGGCCACTTGTGGTTTTTCCTCTTTCTATGCACGGCCACTTATGGCTTTTCTTCTCTACATGCACAGCCACTTGTGGTTTTTCGTCTTCCTATGCAAGGCCACTTGTGGCTTTTCTTCTCTACATGCATGGCCACTTGTAGTTTTTCATCTTCCCATGCACGGCCACTCATGGTGTGCCTCACTCCCATTCACGGCCATGCAACTTTCTTATTCCTTAGATGTACGACCACTTGGCCATTTACCTCATGAAATACACGGCCACTTGGCCATTTACTTCATGAAATGCACAACCACTTGGTCATTTTCCTCATGAAATGCATGACCACTTGGCCATTTTCTTCATGAAATGTACGACCACTTTTACATTCTCTTTTCAATGGTTTTTCTTCACCCCAAGCTACAAACCAATCATAAATCATGAACGAGTATTATGTGGGATATAATTGAGGTAAACCAAGTTAGCAATGAATAATGATGATGGTTATTGT